>JACBKR010003846.1:0-27088 GCA_014218235.1 Colocasia esculenta
TCCCTTTGTCTGTGCACACACCTACAGGTACAATATTGACTAGGAAGTGTATTCTGTCTTTACCGGTGTGCATCGAGGATGGAGTCCTAGAAGGGTGTTTCTTCTTGCTAAAGATGAAGGACTACGATGCTATTCTTGGTCTGGATTGGCTAGAGGAGCACTATGCGTTAGTAGATTATCGTGGAAAGAAGATCATTTTCCGCATTCCTGGTGAAGATGAATTTTCTCATCCTTTTCCAAGAAACTTGGCAGGGAAGTTTGTCATCTCTGCCATGAGGGTGATGAGAATGGTGAACAAGGGTTGTGACGCTTTTCTTGCCAGCGTGGTATTAGTACCCAAGGCTGATGAGTCACCTACTCTTGCGGATATAGATGTAGTGCGAGAGTTTCCAGATGTCTTTCCTGATGACCTATCTGGTTTGCCACCGGCTAGAGAGATAGAATTCACCCTAGAGTTGCTTCCTGGCACCTCTCCTATCTCGAAGCCACCTTATCGGATGGCACCTGCGGAATTAGCTGAGCTAAGGAAGCAGTTGCAGGATTTGTTAGATAAGGGATTTATTCGCCCTAGCGTTTCCCCTTGGGGCGCACCTGTCTTATTCATGAAGAAGAATGATGGATCACTTAGGTTATGCATTGATTATAGAAAGCTAAACCAAGTGACGGTGAAGAACAGGTATCCCTTACCTCAGATTGATGATCTTTTGACCAGCTGCAAGATGCATCAGTCTTTTCTAAGATTGATTTGTGTCTGGTTATCATCAGTTGAGGATTAGGAGTGAGGATGTGTCCAAGATGGCTTTTAGAACCCGTTATGGACATTATGCGTTTTTGGTCCTTCCTTTTGGTCTGACCAACGCCCCGGTAGCATTCATGGATCTCATGAACAGGGTGTTTAGACCATATCTAGATAGTTTCATCGTAGTTTTTATTGATGACGTGTTGGTCTACTCTCCGGATGAGGCCACACATCGTCAGCATTTAAGGGTAGTATTAGAGGTTCTCCGAGAGCACAAGCTGTATGTAAAATTCAGCAAGTGCGATTTTTGGTTGCGCGAGGTTCATTTCCTTGGGCATGTTATCTCTGGTACTGGTGTAGCAGTGGATCCAGCGAAAGTCCAGGCTATTATGGATTGGGAGATTCCTAAGACTCCTTCGGAGATTCGGAGTTTTCTTGGTTTGGCGGATTATTATCGGCGATTCATTGAGGAATTTTCATCCATCGCCGCACCATTAACTCAGCTAACCAGAAAGGGAGTAAAGTTTGTCTGGTCTGAGGAGTGTGAGAGTAGTTTCAATTATTGAAAACTAAGCTCACTTCGGCTCCTGTGTTAGTTTTGTCGAGCGGTGTAGAGGGTTTGCTATCTACACGGATGCCTCTCGGATTGGCCTTGGTTGTGTATTGATGCAGCAAGGAAGGGTAGTAGCGTATGCTTCTCGTCAGTTGAAGGAGCATGAACGAAGTTATCCGACTCATGATCTTGAGCTTGCGGCAGTGGTTCATGCACTAAAGATCTGGAGACACTATCTTTATTGTGTCAGATTTGAGGTGTTCACTGACCACAAGTGTCTAAAGTACATTTTCTCCAAAAGGAATAAACCTTTGGCAGAGAAGATGGATTGAGTTCTTGAAGGACTATGACTTCGACCTCCAGTATCATCCTGGAAAGGCGAATGTTGTAGCGGACGCCCTTAGCAGGAAGAGGTCGTCTCTCCAGTAGGATTGGAAGATGTTGGAGGATGCAGCGTGTGTGATGACTAAGTTAGAACCATCATTGTGCCAGGATTTTGTAGCTCAGTTGTCCATTAGGTCTTCGGTGTTGGATGAAGTGATCGAGCAACAGAAAGCCGACCATAGACTATAAGAGTTAGTGGCAAGGCATGCATTGCTCGTGATGAGGATGGCGTGCTTAGATTCCATCATCGTGTGTTCCAGACATCATGGACATCCATGAGCATGTATTAGCAGAGGCTCATAGGTCTAGATTCTCTATTCATCCGGGTAACACTAAGATGTACCAGGATTTGAAGAGATCTTTTTGGTGGTCTGGCATAAAGAAGGATGTAGCGGAGTATGTGTCTAGATGTCTAGTTTGCCAGCAAGTGAAGGCCGAGCGGCAGCGACCATCCGGTCTTATGCAGAAGCTGGAGATCCCAGTATGGAAGTGGGAGGTTGTCACTAGGGATTTTGTTACGGGTTTGCCTCGATCTAGACAGGGTAATGACTCGATTTGGGTAGTGGTAGACAGATTTTGAAGACTGCGCATTTCTACCCATGAAGAAGAAGCAGTCAGTAGAGAGTTTAGCTAGATTGTATATTAGTAGCATTATTAGATTGCATGGTGTCCCGAAGTCGATCATTTCAGATCGAGATCCGAGATTTACTTCGAGGTTATGGAAGGGTCTTCAAGATGCGTTAGGTTCGGAGCTGAAGCTCAGTTCGGCGTTTCATCCCCAGATAGATGGACAGTCCGAGAGGACTATCCAGACACTCGAGGATATGTTGAGGGCGTGTATTCTGGATTCGAAAGATGATTGGGAGCGCCAGTTACCTCTAGTGGAGTTCGCATATAACAACAGTTTTCATGCGAGTATTGGTATGGCTCCATTTGAGGCATTGTATGGTAGGCCTTGCAGATCTCCTTTATGTTGGAAGGAGACAGGCGATAAGCAGTTGATCGGTCCGGAGTTAGTTCAGGAGACTTCGGATAAGGTCCAGTTGATCAGGAAGAGGCTTGTTGCGGCACAGGATAGGCAGAAGAGTTATGCCGACAACAGGAGGAAGGATTTGGAGTTGAGGTAGGTGAGCATGTCTTTTAAAGATTTCGCCTACTCGTGGTGTAGTTAGATTTGGCAGGTATGGTAAGTTAAGTCCTAGATTCATTGGCTCGTATGAGATTCTCAGACGTTTGAGCAACGTGGCATATGAGCTAGCTTTACCCCCAGCGTTAGGTAGTGTCCATCCTGTTTTCCACGTATCTATGCTCAGGAGGTATGTCAGAGATCCATCTCATATTGTTAGTCACGAGCCAGTGGAGATCCAGCTAGATCTTTCCTATGTGGAGCAACCAGTGGCTATTCATGACCGGAAGGTTCAGCATCTCCGGAATAAGAGTATTGCATCGGTGAAAGTCTTATGGCGTAACTTCTCGCGAGAGGAGGCTACTTGGGAGCTTGAGGATGCAATGAAGAAGAAATATCCTCAATTGTTTGAGTAGCGTCGGTCCAACTTCGAGGACGAAGTTTCTTTAAGGGGAGAGGGTGTAAGGCCCTTGATTTTTCATTTTTCGGTGATTTCTTATGTATGTGTAAATGTATGTCATCGATGCACAAACTTATTGTGCATAGTACTTGCTTGTTTACATTGCATGAATAAGTATTATTTTAATGTGTGCATTGTAGATTATATATATATATTATATATATATATATATTTGTGTGGTGTACATAAAGTTTCTGCAGTTTTAAGTTATGTTCTGGCGGATTGTTGGCGTCAACATCAGTTAACGTTGACCATAAATCAGCTTCCACATGGATGGACGCCTACTCAGAATTGACGGCTATTGATGTTGACGTTTACCTCCCAGATCTGTTGCAATTTCAGATCCGGAAACGCCTCTAGAAATGTTGCCCTTGATTTAGGAAACCGTTCCCTAACGGTAACCCAACCTTACCCAACTTCGTCTCCAACCCTAGACCTATAAAACACCCCATCTCCGGCCAGATCTAACCCTTTTGACTCTTTATCAAAAATGCTAATATTTTATGTGCGAACCCTGACTTTGGAACTCCTTGATCCGGCGATTTGATGCTTCATCCGACGTTCTACAACGACTGGAGAGGGCTGAACATCCGGAACGGCTTCCCCACACTGGTGTGCAGAGGAGATCATCACAGAACTCGGATCGAGGGAGTTTTGAGGACTCTTTAGCTTTGCCGAGGAGGGCTTCTCCGGCTAAAATTGTTGCTGGTGGATTTTACAAGAGGCAAGTAACTTTCACATCACTCTACATACTCAGTACTGTCTCCTAGGTCTAGTATTTTTGGAATTTTATTCGTGTCCTGGAACCCCAATTTCACCAAGTTCCTTGCGTTCAGTCTGTGTTTTGCACAGACAAGAACTTAACGGTGGGATCCCTTTCCGTTAAGATCCTGAGTTGGCGGCACCCTATGTTGCCGTTAACATGTGTAAACGGCCATACCCTTGCCGTTGAGTTCTTCTGGCAAGAACAGTGGACTGTCTGCCTTTATAAGCTATTTTTCGGATTTCTGCGCATGAGGATATATGGTAAAATTTATATGTTATGTAATATGTGTAGTGGAGCATGTTATGTAATTTCTGTGAAATTTCGTTAAGTGTATTATTTATTAAAATTTTTGAAATACATGTTAAACAGGTTCTGAATGTTGTAATTTACTGTTTATGTTATCCTTATAGAATTTAAGTGACAGAAATTTTTGTGGTGCTTAAATCGATGTCAGGGCATGTTGGTAAAATTTGGGAATTTGCTGATAACTGTGTAAATTTTTAGATTTCTGAACTGAAAAACAGTGAGCATGCTTAATTAGTGAAGAAATTCTATTAAATGATATGGAAACAGTTAAATCTCTAGAATTTGGCACATGATTAGAACTGTCAGTATACATGTATATAATGAATTATGAATCCGAACAATGAAAATCCATGTTAGTTTGGTTATTTTAGTCTTATGTGATTCCACTGTTAGAATTTAATAATTAGTGTGTAATTCAGAACAATGAAAATCCATGTTAGTTTGGTTACCTGTAATAGGTTTTTGGTTAAATTGTATTGAAATGATGACAGTAGCTATACATTTCAATTTCATGTGTGATATTGATAAATAAAGTATGTTAATGTGTTGGTATTAAAGTCGGCAAAATTCTGCACGATTAGACTTATTTTTAATGTTTAAATTCTGAGAACAGTAGTACCATGCTAGGTAATACTGAAGTGTGTAAATGTGTGAGCATGAAATGGAGGTGTTAAAATTTTTGCCTTAAGTGTGTGTTAGAAATTAAGAAAAATGTGTAAATGTGCCAATGGGTGACACTGCTACCTTAGAGGCCTATGGAACTGTACTGTGGTAAAGTCCCCACGGGAAGGTTCATAGTGTGTGATGTCCCACGAGCATTGTGATTAAATCCTGGAGGCGAACAAATATCAGTTGTTAGGGTGGAGAGTGCTTCTCCCGGTTTTGCGTAGTAACTACAATTTATCACTGTAATGCCTAGGTGATAGATATGTGATGTGATTAGTGTGTGTCCTTCTAAAAGGTGGTTCGGGCTATGTGTCAAGGCATTTAATAAATGTGAACTTGTGTTTAAGTGAAAGTGAATGTGTAAATTGTGAAATTGTGTAAGTGATCATGTGTTAATATGAATTCTTGGGACAACATGTAAATTGATAACTTCTTAGGAGATCGTTAGGAGTGACTCGGAGCGGGAGTAGGAGGCCTGTTTTGGACTTGGCGTTGTACTTTTATTTTTCGTAAGTATGTAATAAGAGTAGACTTGCTCTACCTTTGGGATTTGTGTACTTATTTAGTGGAAAGTTGTGGACAATGTATTTATTTCATTACTCAGTTATGAAAAGTTTATATTTCTTTTCTTCTATATATGGACTGTGAATAGAATGTGGATGATGGAAAAAGAAGCTGTTGGTTTTCATTCTAATATTTTAACAACATGCTTTTGATGATAGATAGGTTTAATTGAGGTTTGATACATGACAAAGAACTTGATACTACTTGGTTATCTATGTACTCATAATATCTAACTTTACATGTTCTATCATGTAGGTACAAATGCTTAAAGCCAAGCTATCACAAAACAAAAGAAAAAGATCACAAAAAGCTGTAAACCATGTCACCTGTCGACAGACCACAATGCTCCTGTCGACAGATCTCACAGATATGGTCTGCCAGAAAATCTCAAAGCTCAGGTTACAGCCATCTGTCGACAGATGCCCATCGGCTGTCGACAAATGTCACTGACAGAAGTTCTAGATATCTGGACTGTAGATATCCGTCAACAGATGCAAGTCGACTGTCGACAGATCTCACAAACCTGAAATCCCAAATCTCTGTATGTTGTAAACCTGTTGCAATCTATCGACAGATGCAGCCAGACCTGTCGACAGACGAACAGAATCTTCAGATACGGAAAAATC
Source organism: Colocasia esculenta (assembly GCA_014218235.1). NCBI lineage: Eukaryota > Viridiplantae > Streptophyta > Magnoliopsida > Alismatales > Araceae > Colocasia > Colocasia esculenta. Next base: position 6,191 of record JACBKR010003846.1, read on the forward strand.
TAACATTGCCCAAGTTGGTGTTTCTTTCTACCACGACTCTCCATATGTAAACACCACTATATAAACATCCTTTTGAAGCAAATCACGTACACAAGCAGCCTCCAAGCAAAAACCCTAAAGAGTTCTCAAGAGAAGTCTTGTTCTGCTGCTCTGCTTCAACCTACCGCCCAGAACCAAGAAGAGAAGTCTCTCCAGTGGAAGGTGAAGCCTGAACGTCGCGGATTCAAGTGTCTCCATCAACTTGTGATCTTCAAGACGAGCTTGAAGTCCAGTCAAACGTTCACAAGAAGAGTTTACAATCTGGATTTGTTCTTCAACTCTCAAACTCTTCTCTGTTTCTACTTTCTTCCTTATCCGTGTTGTGTGTTGTTGTTTCAAGCAGTCCTTGTGCTTGATACACGTGTGTGGGTGTTTTCTGATCGTGGTTTCACATCAGATAACACGTGTGTGTGTGAGTTGTAGTTTGTGAACTAGCTCATAAGCAGATTGCTCCGCGTATGTGTGTGGCCCGTGGATGTAGGATACACGAGTTGTGTATTCTGAACCACGTAAACCGTCGTGTCTTGTGGTTTTCACGAGTTTTACGATAGATGTTTGGTAGGCACGACATCTCTACGCACGTTTGATAATCTGTTTCTATCTGTTATCAAGTCACACACATCCACACATAGTTTAAAGTTTAACGTTGTTTTGATAATCTGTGTTTCAAAGAAAATAAGGTGATAAACATTTTTAATCGGCAGTAATCTATTCAGCTCCCCTTCTAGATTACCATATAGGGAATTCCGCAACCTTTCAATTAGTATCAGAGCCGACTTTCTCCGATTTACTGCTTTACTTTTTGATCTTACGATCATGAGATTCACGGTCAAATGGAGTCTAACAAGGGGTATATGGCCGAGGGACACACAGTGACCAGGCCACCCTTCTTTGATGGCACTGACTATCCATATTGGAAAAATCGAATGCAGGTGTTTCTACGAGCACAAAATTTCGAACTATGGAAAATAGTCAGAAAAGGAGCATACAAACTGCCTCAAGATGAGGACATTTGGACGAAGGACCAGATCGCCAAGGGGACACTCAACTGGAGCGCCCTCAACATGATGCAGTGCGCAGTCCACCCAAGGAGTACTCAAGAGTCTCCACATGCACCTCAGCAAAGGAGATGTGGGACAAGCTATGAAGGTACGTCTGAGGTAAGAGAATCAAAGGTAAGCATGTTGGTTTCAGAATATGAAATGTTCAAAATAATAATGATGAAACATCTCTGACATGTTTGCTAGATTCATGATAATTATAAATGGATTGAAAGGTCTTAAAAGGGAATACTCAGAGAGTGACTTGGTGAGAAGAATACTTCGGTCTCTTCCATCCTATGGAACACCAAAGCCACTGTCATTGAGGATTCCAAGACCTCTCAAAAATGAAAGTAGATGAATTGATTGGTTCTCTGATGACTTATGAACTGAATGTCAAAAGAAAGGAAACTGAAGAAAATCCTAGGAAGTCACTTGCTTTGAAGGCTTCCAGAAAGAGTTCTTCAGCTTCCAAAAAGGAGATAATCAGGAAAGTGATGTGACTGAATCGTCTAGTGAGAGTGAGAATGACGAAATGGCTATGCTCACTAGACAATTCAAAAAATTCTGAAATACAGGAGAGAGGACAGGTAACTTAAACCTTTCCAAAAGTGTAACGACCCTCCACAAACCGGTACGATTATACCAATCCCCATCGGTATAAAGAGCGTCATTACAGTGGGATAAAACCCAACACTAGCCGATAGGTTGAAAAGTACGTAGATAGCAATTGATTTCAGCGGAATAAATACAACAATTTAACTTAGTCCATCACCATCCCATATTCCACAATCTATTAGTGCAAAAATAGAACGACAATGTCCACATTATTACATGATGAAAGAACTACATTGTCCAAATGACATTTTATTCAAACTATGAAGGGAAAATACAACTACTACTTGCTCCTCAAAAGCCTCTCCTCCCAGATAGCGTCTCTCCCCCTAGCACGGGATACCTGTCAACTGTACGCCGAAGCAAGGGTGAGTCCAAAGACTCAGCAAGTAAAACAAAGACTTAATCTTAAACATATCACATTCACATTAAGATTAAACACTCATGAATACATACTATCATTTAAACTCCCAAACACATGGAACATACTCTTAGCTATCAACACATTTTTAATCACCTAGACATGCCTCATTCTATCATAGGTTTATTCTAAAACATGGATACTATTACTATACACTTGTACATATTCTCTACACTTAACACATAACATGATCCCTTCATTTCCACATTAATTCATTTCATGACAATATTTCTACAACTAGAACATAGAATTAGACATAAAGGAATGAACAAACTAATATGAGACTATTCACTTTTCACATGCACTTTTCATATTTAATTTCACATTTTGCTTGCTGTTTTAATGTACATACATCTCATACACATGGTTTCATATTTATAACATAAATTGAGAAGTTAAAACATGGTCAAATTGGTTGGCAACAATAAGTACTAAAGCATGAAACTTGTACTAAGCAAACATCACATCTAGCATGGAATTAATTAATATTACATACATTTATCACCTCATAACTACACTTTACTTGCTGTTTTGACATGAATTACATTCAATTACATGGATTACATTTGTTCATATGCTATCTTATTCAATTCACAATTCTACATGTTTATCTTTCATGTTGCATAAATGACATGGTTACTCATGTTTATTCACATACTATTACATGAAGAACAATAAGCTACATGACATGATGATAAGCATGATATTGCAAATGAGGTAATTAATGCATGAAAACATGAACATTATGCATTACTACATCGTTTTCACATGCAAGCACACTCTCATAACATTAACTGTCTCTTACATATCTTTTCACATATTCTTCACATCATTTACTCTTGGGTTTTCATTTATCACATATCATATCATTTGCACTCATCATGTGCCACATTCGCATATAATCTTACACTTTATACAATTCCAATACTTAAATGCCATGACACATAGTCCTAACTACCTTTTAGAGGACACAAACAAATATCTCTACTCATAACTCATCACATCTCAAAACATAACTCATAACACAACTCATATCACATAACTCATATCACATACCACCACCTAGGCAATGAAGTGGTGTGAATTGGTAACTGCGCAGACCGGGAGAAGCTCTCTCCACCCTATCCAGTGGTACTTGTCCACCTCGGGTTTTTCCTAATGCCTTTAGGACAAACTTATACAATGTAGAGCCTTCCATAGGGACTTTTCTATGTACAGCTCTCGATGCCTCTAGGGTAGCAGTGTCATTCTTGGCCCAATTATCACACATTATTTATTCACATTTTCACACCCTATTCACATATTTTACATATAATACTTAATCACTTTACACCTCTTAATTATCAATTTCACATGTCTTAGTTAACCCAATCATGGTACTACTGTTTTCAAAATTAAAACATCTTACCTTACAGTCCTAACATGATGTATATTTACTGAATTGCATAAGATCGAATTTAATACACCTAACATGAACAATTTCCATGGTTTAACTAATAACTGTACTTGCTGTCATCAATTGATTTAAATTTTTATCACAGGTCATTAGCAGTAAGTATGTCACATATGCAATTTTTCAGATTTTTCGAACAGTAAACATAATTTCTACATAAATCTAGAATTCAGACATATTTTCGAAATTATCATTAAGCATGAGACATATCAATATGTTTAGGCATTAACAGAATAGAACTAAATGCCAAACATTCAATCTGTCATGGAAAATTTATGAAAACTAATCACAACAAATCCATTTATACTAGATTTAAACATGTTCATATCATGCATTACTCAGTCATTGAATTTTAATAATTAACATGGTTCATAGAAAATTTAGGCAACCTCATGATATGACCTACTAACAGTATACAATCACCCATAAAAATTTCAGAGTATACCCATGTCCAGAAATCGTTTAAACAGCAAAAGAAGATCAAAAGTAACACTTTCAGGTTCTGAAGAAGTAGACGTCAAGGGATGTTGCCGTCAACTCTTCTGAAGAACTTGACTGCAACCTATGTTGCCTTCTACTTGCTCCCAGCAGCACATACATATGACTTTTCATACAACGGTGAATTCGGGGTTCCAGGACGCGAGGAAAAATCCGTAAAAATACCTAAGACTTAGGGGACATGTATAGGATCAAGATCTAGGTTTACTTGCCTCTTAAAAAAATCTACAAAGATCAGAATCGTCGGTGAAGCCCTTTTCGGCCCTGTCAAAAAGGTGCTCGGAAAACGCCTTAGATCTTCTTCTCCTGTCGATGTAGATGGCTCCTCGGAGTTGGATCTCTTCCTCTATGTATAGGCTATCCTCAGATGATGTAGCTCCTTGGGAAACACCTCCAGTTGATGGATCCGGCCTAAAGATCAGCTTTTCACCATCTCGGAGCTAGGGTTTTCACCAAATGTTGAAAGCCTTTTCCTCATCAAGAGTGGGTATTTTATAGGTTCAAGGGTTGGGGTACGCATTAGGGTAGGTTACCAAGGTTTAGGAAGGGTTTCCTAATCTGAAACTAGCCAAAACACGGACATTAACAATTCTGGAACCTTACGCAGCAGGATATTAACGTCAACATCGGTTGTAGTCAACTGACAGGTTGACGTCAAGGTCTGGCCGCCAGACTGGGGTTGGCGTCCAGGGGTGGCCGCCCACTGGGGTTCTTGGCGTCCAGGTCCTGGCCGCCAGCAGCGCTGTGCAGCCGAAACTCCGAAAACCTAAAATTTAAGTATAAAGCACTAAAATAATTTAGTACATGCAAAAATAATTCCATATATCATTACCACATAAAATACTTGCATTATGTAATATTTAATTAATTACAATTTACACTAATCATAATTAAGAACAATATGCATCAATACATACATATAGCACACATACGTACACATTGCATAATACATACATTACGCATGAACTTATGATTAAAATGTGTCCATTATTAGTTAAATATTGTATGCATATTATATCATCCAAGTACTTTACATACCCTAAATAATTTAACATGCTTAAAGTAGATAAATATTATTTAAACAAGGATAACACATGTATGTATACATATGCACATCCATAGCACTAACTATGTGCATTAAAATAATTAAATACAATAGGCACCTCAATAGTTAGATAATTCAACACGTTTAAATATATAATTTGCATGCTCAAAAATAAACTCATGATTATTTACAAAGTGTATGATAATAATTTCTTACTATGCGTACAACACGCACCATACGCATGAGATTTACATACATTGATAACTAGATAATGCATGCACAATATGTATGCTTTATACTTGTATGAAAATAGCATACATATTTACATGGTCCATAGCAAATTATCTATTACATGCACAATTTATCTATGTATTATTCACATACTAGATGAATTGATGTACATAGGATTAAATAGATAGATATCATATGTATAAGGTAAATACATATATGTATATTTTTACACACAACCTCCATGGAATAGCAAGATGGTATGCACTTCAAGATTTAGATAATGCATACATAATATTATTAAGATATAGTTTGGAATAAGTTATCTATGAATAATTTATACAACAAAAGAAATCCTTGCATGCACATACTTGAATTATCATATGCATAAATATATAGGCATTTACAACATAATTATATACATTATGCATGAAAAAGATAAACATAATATGCACATCGGTAGTAAGTTAGATTAGCATGCATAGTATTACTTAAGTATTACAAGCCTAGTATTTTAGTATACACAACAACATCAATTTAGCTAATTGCCTATTCTCATGATAATTATCATATATATATACATGCATGAGTTCATAAGGATATAGAAATTATAATACGCACAATTGAATACACACACTATACACAACAAATAATTATACATGCACATAAAAAAAATGAATAAAATTTCGGGGTATCACACTCTCCCCTCTTGAAATAGATCTTGTCCTCGAAGATCGAATCAAGTACCTGTAATGACGTCGCCGAGATCATTTCTGACTAATCCTGCTCTTTTATGATTACTGATGAGCATCTCTTGAGACGAACTTCGTCTTCAGATTCGACATTCCTTAAGCCGATGATCTTTGCTGCCACATCTAAGACACCTTCCTTCCATTCGCCAACATGCATTCCCGCCATGACGCTTCCCACAATGAATGCATTCGGGCTTCTCGCTGCCTGATGCCACAGTTGATTGTTGACCTTCCATGAGTTTCTTCATCTTCCTATCTTGCCTTTGGAATGGTTTTGGTGCTTCTCCTTTTGAGCTTCATTTTCTCCTTGATATGATTCCACTTTATCTCTTGCTTGGTCGCCACGCCTAGGACTTTTCCAAAGTACGGGATCAAGCTCTAAAAGCCTAGTCCTCACTGATGGTTTGAGTCCTTTCACGAAATTCTTTAACTTGCGGTTCTGTTCATACTTCTAGACTGAGCATTACGTCTACCACGTCCAGCCATAATTTGCAAAATAGTTAATTAGTTAGAATCTAGGTTACTAATTCTAACTATCTTCCTTAACATCTTCCATTCGTTTTAGTAATTTCTATATTTATGGACAATTCCCTATAAAGACTTTGCAATATGGTGGTGATGATGGTCTATCCATGTACAGTTTCACCTTGGGATCTGATACCAATCTCTGTAACGACCCTCCTCATACCGGTACGATTATACCAATCCCCATCGGTATAAAGAGCGTCATTACAGTGGGATAAAACCCAACACTAGCCGATAGGTTGAAAAGTACGTAGATAGCAATTGATTTCAGCGGAATAAATACAACAATTTAACTTAGTCCATCACCATCCCATATTCAATCTATATAGTGCAAAAATAGAACGACAATGTCCACATTATTACATGATGAAAGAACTACATTGTCCAAATACATTTTTATTCAACTATGAAGGGAAAATACAACTACTACTTGCTCCTCAAAAGCCTCTCCTCCAAGATAGCGTCTCTCCCCCTAGCACGGGATACCTGTCAACTGTACGCCGAAGCAAGGGTGAGTCCAAAGACTCAGCAAGTAAAACAAAGACTTAATCTTAAACATATCACATTCACATTAAGCTATTAAACACTCATGAATACATACTATCATTTAAACTCCCAAACACATGGAACATACTCTTAGTTATCAACACATTTTTAATCACCTAGACATGCTCATTCTATCATAGGTTTATTCTAAATCATGGATACTATTACTATACACTTGTACATATTTTCTACACTTAACACATAACATGATCCTTCATTTCCACATTAATTCATTTCATGACATATTTCTACAACTAGAACATAGAATTAGACATAAGGAATGAACAAACTAATATGATGAACTATTCACTTTTCACATGCACTTTTCATATTTAATTTCACATTTTGCTTGTTGTTTTAAATGTACATACATCTCATACACATGGTTTCATATTTTATACATAAATTGAGAAGTTAAAACATGGTCAAATTGGTTGGCAACAATAAGTACTAAAGCATGAAACTTTGTACTAAGCAAACATCACATCTGCATGGAATCTAATAATTATACAAATTTATCACCTTCATAACTACACTTTACTTGCTGTTTTGACATGAATTACATTCAATTACATGGATTTACATTTGTTCATATGTTATCTTATTCAATTCACAATTCTACATGTTATCTTTCATGTTGCATAAATTGACGCGGTTACTCATGTTTATTCACATACACTATTACATGAAGAACAATAAGCTACATGACATGATGATAAGCATGATATTGCAAATGAGGTAATTAATGCATGAAAACATGAACATTATGCATTACTACATCGGTTTCACATGCAAGCACACTCTCAATAACATTAACTGTCTCTTACATATCTTTTCACATATTCTTCACATCATTTACTCTTGGTTTTCATTTATCACATATCATATCATTTGCACTCATCATGTGCCACATTCGCATATAATCTTACACTTTATACATATTCCAATTACTTAAAATGCCATGACACATAGTCCTAACTACCTTTTAGAGGACACAAACAAATATCTCATACTCATAACTCATCACATCTCATAACACATAACTCATAACACAACTCATATCACATAACTCATATCACATACCCACCACCTAGGCAATGAAGTGGTGAATCTTGGTAACTGCGCAGACCGGGAGAAGCTCTCTCCACCCTATCCAGTGGTACTTGTCCACCTCCGGTTTTTCTAATGCCTTTAGGAAAAACTTATACAATGTAGAGCCTTCCATAGGGACTTTTCTAGTACAGCTCTCGATGCCTCTAGGGTAGCAGTGTCATTCTTGCCCAATTATACACATTATTTATTCACATTTTCTCACCTATTCACATATTTTACATAATAACTTAACACTTTACACCTCTAATTATCAATTTCACATGTCTTAGTTAACCATCATGGTACTACTATTTTTCAAAATTAAAACATCTTACCTTACAGTCCTAAACATGATGTATATTTACTGAATTGCATAAGATCGAATTTAATACATCTAACATGAACAATTTCCATGGTTTAACTAATAACTGTACTTGCTGTCATCAATTGATTTTAATTTTTATCACAGGTCATTAGCAGTAAGTATGTCACATATGCAATTTTTCAGATTTTTCGAACAGTAAACATAATTTCTACAATTAAATCTAGAATTCAGACATATTTATCGAAATATCATTAAGCATGAGACATATCAATATGTTTAGGCATTAACAGATAGAACCTAATCCAACATTCAATCTGTCATGGAAAATTTATGAAAACTAATTCACAAAAAAATCCATTTATACTAGATTTAAACATGTTCATATCATGCTCATTACTCAGTCACTGAATTTTATAATTAACATGGTTCATAGAAAATTTAGGCAACCTCATGATATGACCTACTAACAGTATACAATCACCCATAAAAATTTCAGAGTATACCCATGTCCAGAAATCATTTAACAGCAAAAGAAGATCAAAAGTAACACTTTCAGGTTCTGAAGAAGTAGACGTCAAGGGATGTTGCCGTCAACTTCTTCTGAAGAACTTGACTGCAACCTAGTTGCCTTCTACTTGCTCCCAGCAGCACATACATACGACTTTTCATACAACGGTGAATTCGGGGTTCCAGGACGCGAGGAAAAATCCGTAAAAATACCTAGGACTTAGGGGACATGTATAGGATCAAGATCTAGGTTTACTTGCCTCTTAAAAAAATCTACAAAGATCAGAATCGTCGGTGAAGCCCTTTTCGGGCCTGTCAAAAAGGTGCTCGGAAAACGCCTTAGATCTTCTTCTCCTGTCGATGTAGATGGCTCCTCGGAGTTGGATCTTCCTCTATGTATAGACTATCCTCCAGATGAGTAGCTCTTTGGAAACACCTCCAGTTGATGGATCCGGCCTCCTAAAGATCAGCTTTTCACCATCTCGGAGCTAGGGTTTTCACCAAATGTTGAAAGCCTTTTCCTCATCCAAGAGTGGGTATTTTATAGGTTCAAGGGTTGGGGTACGCATTAGGGTAGGTTACCAAAGGTTTAGGAAGGGTTTCCTAATCTGAAACTAGCCAAAACACGGACATTAACAATTCTGGAAACTGTACACAGCAGGATATTAACGTCAACATCGGTTGTAGTCAACTGGCAGGTTGACGTCAAGGTCTGGCCGCCAGACTGGGGTTGGCGTCCAGGGGGTGGCGCCCACTGGGTCTTGGCGTCCAGGTCCTGGCCGCCAGCAGCACTGTGCAGCCGAAACTCCAGAAAACCTAAAATTTAATGTATAAAAGCACTAAAATAATTTAGTACATGCAAAAATAATTCCTATATCATTACCACATAAAATACTTGCATTATGCAATATTTAATTAATTACAATTTACATAATCATAATTAAGAACAATATGCATCAATACATACATATATGCACACATACGTACACATTGCATAATTACATACATTACGCATGAACTTATGATTAAAATGTGTCCATTATTGGTTAAATATTGTATGCATATTATCATCCAAGTACTTTACATACCCTAAATAATTTAACATGCTTAAAGTAGATAAATATTATTTAAACAAGAATAACACATGTATGTATACATACGCACATCCATAGCACTAACTATGTGCATTAAAATAATTAAATACAATAGGCACCTCAATAATTAGATAATTCACACACGTTTAAATATATAATTGCATGCTCAGAAATAAACTCATGATTATTTACAAAGTGTATGATAATAATTTCTTACTATGCGTACAACACGCACCATACGCATGAGATTTACATACATTGATAACTAGATAATGAATGCACAATTATGTATGCTTTATACTTGTATGAAAATAGCATACATATACTTACATGGTCCATAGCAAATTATCTATTACATGCACAATGTTATCTATGTATTATTCACATACTATAGATGAATTGATGTACATAGGATTAAATAGATAGATATCATATGTATAAGGTAACATACATATATGTATATTTTTACACACAACCTCCATGGAATAGGCAGAATGGTATGCACTTCAAGATTTAGATAATGCATACATAATATATAAGATATAGTTTGGAATAAGTTATCTATGAATAATTTATACAACAAAAGAAATCCTTGCATGCACATACTTGAATTATCATATGCATAAATATATAGGCATTTACAACATAATTATATACATTATGCATGAAATAGATAAAACATAATATGCACATCGGTAGTTAGATTAGCATGCATAGTATTACTTAAGTATTACAAGCTTAGTATTTTAGTATACACAATACACATCAATTTAGCTAATTGCTTATTCTCATGATAAATATCATCTATATATACATGCATGAGTTCATAAGGAATATAGAAATTATAATACGCACAATTGAATACACACACTATACACACAACAAATAATTATACATGCACAATAAAAAAAAAATGAATAAAAATTCGGGGTATCACGAAAGACTTTGCTAATAAATTCGAAACTAACAAAAAGTCTGAGATTGTTTGTTATGAGTGCAAGAAGCAAGGGCACATGAGAGGAGAGTGCCCTGAGCTCAAAATGAAGCTGAAGAAGGACAAGTTCACTTTCAAGAAGGCCAAGGCAATGGTGGCCACTTGGAGTGATGAAGATGAAGACGAGGACAGTCAAGCTACCTCAGGAGATGATGAGATTCAGTGTCTCATGGCAAGGAGTGATGACTCCAACGAGGTAAGCTCTTCCTTTGAAACATATTCTATTACTGAATGGGAAGAAGTATACTGTTCTATTTGAAAAAGTATGTGAATTCAAGTCCGAAAATAAAGCACTCAAGAAGAAAGTCAGTTCCCTTGTTCATGAATCAAACAACAATGAAGAAATTGAATCCTGAATAAGGTAATTGAAATGATGAAGATTGATGAACAAACACAGTGATGAATTGGATAGCATGAAACTTAAGTTTCAAGAAGTTCAAAAGGAAAGAGATGATCTAATGAACTCTCTTGAAACTCTAAAAGTGAGCATGCTAATCTAAAGAAAGATTGGAACAAGCTGAAAAGGAAATAAGAGGTAAGTCAAAAGATTTGTCTGGCTTTGTCAAAAGTAAAATAATCTGGATGCAATTCTATGTTCAAAAGTGTTTGTTGCAAGACATGGGATTGGGTTTCAAAATGCAAAGCCAAAGGAAATTGGCAAAAATCTGCTAACAGATTTCATTGATTCCAGCCCAAGTTCAAGTAAACAAACCCCTTCAAGGGTAAGAAACAAGAAACTAAATTGATCAAGTTTGTTCCTAGTCAATCTAAGGAATTTGCAACAAGCCCAAGACAGGACAAAAAGTATGCTCCTAAACCCAAATTAACAAGGCAACAAAAGGGTAAGATGCCAATGCATACTCCCATGAATATCAAGCCCACTGTTGTTCATAAACCTTCATCATGCAAAATCTGCAAAAAGGTCGGGCATATTGAAAATCAATGCTGGAACAATCCAAATAATTGAAAGTCAAACAGGTTTGGATCCCTAAGCATTTACTGTTGGCATGAATGATACAACGACACCAAAGTAATTTGGGTACCAAAACCTCTTGTATGATCCACATGTGCAGGAATGCCTAGCAGCCCACAATTAAAACAAATGGTACTGGACAGTGGCTGCTCGAGGCACATGACAGGAGATAAAGAAAAATTCAGTTTGCTCATGGAAAAAGACGGAGGTCAAGTGATTTTTGGAGGTAACAAAAAGGCCAGATCATCGGCTAGGTAAGGTTGGTAAGTTTGCCTCTAACTCATAGACAATTTTACTTGTTGATGGCCTTCATCACAACTTGCTTAGCATAAGTCAGTTATGTGATAAGGGTCATAAAATTGTCTTTGAATCCAATTCATGTCAAATTCTTGATAAGAAAACAGAAAGTCTGAAATTTTCTGGAAAAAGAATAAAAACATCTACATGGTTGACTTAGATGATCCAGAAAATGATTATTTGTGTCTTGTAGCAAACAAACAGGACAAGCTTACATTGTGGCATCGTAGGCTTGGTCATGCTAGCTATAATGTGTTGCACAAGATCATGAGGCTCAAACTGGTAAGTGGACTTCCTAAAATCCCATTCAACAGAAATGAAAATTTTTGTGATGGATGTGAACAGGGAAAACAAACCCGAAAATCCTTCAATCAAAAGCACCGGTGAGTACTTCTAAAGCTTATGAACTGTTGCACATGGACCTATTTGGACCTACAAGAACACTAAGTCTCAATGGCAAGCGTTATGGTTTTGTCATTGTAGATGATTTCTCTAGGTTCACTTGGGTAAAATTTCTGGCTCACAAGAATGAAGCACTGAATGTCTTTGAAGAATTTTTCAATAAAATTGAGCATGAAATCACTTCATCCTTGCTTTGGTGTTTTCAAATTGTGCAAATGTGTCTTGTTGTACTGAATGTATGTGTACACATAAGCACACACTATGGGGGAGTCAAAATCAGGCTAGATGAGTGTTTTAGTGAAGGAAGTCATTCATATCATATTCATGTCAACTTCTCTCACTTTTTATATTCATTTATTCCCTCATTCAAACTTGATTCCACTCTGCATAAGCTGCTGTCGACAGACATGAACACCCTGTCGACAGATCAGATTCCACATACATCAGTTTTTGAACTCTATGTACACCTGTCGACAGACGACAACTCATCTGTCGACAGCTAGACACAGCTATGAAAACCCAGTTTTCTGTCTGTGTTCATCTGTCGACAGGCTCCCTCTAGCTGTCGACAGACACACTCTTTCTTGTCAATTCATGCCTATTTCTTATCAAACTCATGAGCAGGTTCATGTCCTTCATCTAAGATGTTTATTGGGTGTTTATACATGTTTTGACTTCATCATATCAAGTGATATTAATATTATTCCCTAAAACACCATGATTTGGACATACTACTTTTGCACGGGTTTAGATTACATCATTTTAAAACATTGAACCATCGTAAAGGATACACACCTAACTCCTTAGAATAATTTCCTTGTAGGCAAACACTATTCTCAAGTAACTTGAAAGTCTTATGGTCATTGAACTTTATGTCTCATATTGACTGCTAATCATATACTTTCTTTGATCTGGAATTTTAATGAAATGGAGAAAAGCTACCTATTTCTGAAAAACAACAAACAAAAAAGTCAATCTACAAGTGGGTAAAAGGTAGAGCAATGATGTGTATTGCTGAGTAACCGAGGAGATGGGCATTACAAATGTCTGCCCTTGTGTCAAAAAGCTATCTCATCAACTCTATACAGAGGTATGATGGACACTTCCACTGAGTAACTGGGGGTACGGGCACATCTCATGTCTATCCTCACGTCAAAAGGTATGAAGTTCTCTTAAATACCACTTTTCCGTTGCATTCATTTGTTGCAAGCAAAAAAACAATTTTTTTGAAATAGAGTGAAGCCTCCAAAGTGTCTCAAATAACCAGGTCATTAGTGTCTATGGTTATTATGAAGTTTAGACATTCATTTCAGTCATCATTTGATCATCATACACTAGGGATAATGTTGGTCTACAATGTCCTTAATCAAACAAGGGTATTGGTGTCCTTTCTCTAAGACCGTAAGGTGTTCTCTTAATGCTCTAATTTACAACTCCTTAGGTATTATGTCTAAACCATTTGGGTAAATGGGAGGGCCTTAATATCCATGTCTATGGTGGGTTCCAATGTGTGTATACCCATTTTACACCTTATTTATTCATTGTGTAACCTTGGCTCAAGAGTTCTCCTTGAAAATCCACACAAAATCAGTCAGGCAGAATTTCTGTATGGATCTGTCGACATATATCCAGTCATCTGTCGACAGACGGCGGCAGCTCTTGTTTGGGAAGACCAAGGGCGCGCCGTTTGGGGAGGATTTGGTGGGACCCTTGCCTTCTAATTTCAATCCACCCTCTTTAAAAAGGCACCCACGTCCCCTTCTTCTTCCCCACTCTCAAATCCCTCTCTTTCCTACCAACCGAGCCCCTACTTCCCCCTTGGACGCAAACCCTACTTTTCATCTTTCCTGTCCTATCTCTGCAGTGGGCTTCTCCTCTTCATCCTCCCTCTCCGTGCTTCATCCCTCCACACTCTACATGGCTCCCAAGGCAAAGAAACTGGCATCTTGGCGCCGTCCCTCCTCATCTCGAGCCGGCGACGACGACCGGGCTACTGATGAGCGCCGCACGAAGCTTCGGGATGATCGTTTGCTCGAACTGTGGTTCCTCCCCGTCTCCATCTCACTCATTCAAAGGGGTCATTCATCAAGTTTGTTCAGCCTAGGTATGTCGATTTTGAGTCCTTGGCAGATCTTTCCCAAACCTCCAACCCCTATTTGACACTCAGGGGTGGACATCCTTTCTCTACAGTCACACGGCTTATTCTCCCACTGCCGTTCGTGACTTCTTCAAACATCTTGGCTTCTCAAAGGAAAGCATTTCTATACAACTATGAAGGGCACCACTTTCCAACTCACTACCAACCTCATTAGCACAACCCTTCAAATCCCCAACTCCGGTGTCGACATCCTCACCCATACTCAGATGCTTCTGTGTACTATCATCTCCTCACTCTTGAAGAATATGATGGCACAAAGAAAATTGCCAAGTTGAATGCCAATTCCTTCCCTCCATTGAACCGGATGATCCATCACATCTTCACAACCATGATTGCGCCAAAGCATGGGAGTCGGGAACTTGCCACCGACGTCCATAAATCACTCTTCACCTTTTTCCTAAAGTGTGAACCCATCAATCTCCCTGTCCTGATGCTTGGCCATATTCTCAAATGCTTCTACCAACCTCGGAAGTCAATGCCTTTTGCTTGTCCAATCATCTCCATTCTGAAGTTCATTGGAATTGACATTCCGGACAGTGAATGCATCACGCTCAACTCCCGCAGTAGTTTCGATCTCACTGCTGCACATAGGATGGGATCAAGGTCGTTGATGGGGTCGTCACTCGTGAGCTCAAAGGAAAGGCACCAGCTGTTGCCATGGATGTAGATCATGAGATTGCTGATGTTGCTGATGATGAAGCAGGAGATGAAGAGTCCCAGTCTGAGCCTCTTGATGCTCCGGGAGACAATGCTAGTGATGCAGATGATGAGCCTTCTCTGCGTGATCTTCTTGCTCAGATGCAACTCCAGATGTCCACTGGATTTGATAAGATTCATGCACGATTGGACACAGTGGATGCAAACATGGAAGCAATAGCGGACACTCAAGTCCAACTGCAGCTGCGTCTCACTAGGCTTCAGGAACACCGTCAGGCTGCTGCACCGCCTGGCGATGATGCTGCATAGAGAGTCTATGGGTCTAGGAGTCACTGTTTGTTTCTATTTTTCACATGTGTCTGTCATGTTCTGTGTTATTTTTTTTACTTCGTGGTCATGTAATTCTTCCCTTTCATTTCAGTCATCACTTTGTACTGTGTATGCTTCATATCTTATCAATGAAATCACAGTTCGTGCTATATCATTGTGTGACTGGTGTGAATACCTTAGATGTTGTCAAAAGGGGGAGAAACCTCAATTGTGCACTAATTGAATAATTTTGTCATCATCAAAAAGGGGGAGAATGTTGGGTTTTCATTATAATATTTTAACAACATATTTTTGATGATAGATAAGTTTAATTGAGGTTTGATACATGACAAAGAACTTGATACTACTTGGTTATCTATGTACTCATAATATCTAACTTTACATGTTCTATCATGTAGGTACAAATGCTTAAAGCCAAGCTATCACAAAACAAAAGAAAAAGATCACAAAAGTTGTAAACCATGTCACCTGTCGACAGACCACAATGCTCCTGTCGACAGATCTCACAGATATGGTCAGCCAGAAAAGCTCAAAGCTCAGGTTACAACCATCTGTCGACAGATGCCCATCGGCTGTCGACAGATGTCACTGACAGAAGTTCTAGATATCTGGACTGTAGATATCTGTCGACAGATGCAAGTCGACTGTCGACAGATCTCACAGACCTGAAATCCCAGATCTCTGTATGTTGCAAAACCTGTTGCAATCTGTCGACAGATGCAGCCAGACCTGTCGACAGACGAACAAAATCTTCAGATACGGAAAGATCTAACATTGCCCAAGTTGGTGTTTCTTTCTACCATGACTCTCCATATGTAAACACCACTATATAAACATCCTTTGAAGCAAATCACGTACACAAGCAGCCTCCAAGCAAAAAAACACTAAAGAGTTCTCAAGAGAAGTCTTGTTCTGCTGCTCTGCTTCAATCTACCGCCCAGAACCAAGAAGAGAAGTCTCTCAGCGGAAGGGTGAAGCCTGAACGTCGTGGATTCAAGTGTCTCCATCAACTTGTGATCTTCAAGATGAAGCTTGAAGTCCAGTCAAACGTTCACAAGAATAGTTTACAATCTGGATTTGTTCTTCAACTCTCAAACTCTTCTTTGTTTCTACTTTCTCCTTATCCGTGTGTGTGTGTGTGTTTCAAGCAGTCCTTGTGCTTGATACAAGTGTGTGGGTGTTGTTTTGATCGTGGTTTCACATCAGATAACACGTGTGTGTGTGAGTTGTAGTTGTGAACTAGCTCATAAGCAGATTTCTCTGCGTGTGTGTGTGGCCCGTGGATGTAGGATACACGAGTTGTGTATTCCGAACCACGTAAACCGTCGTGTCTTGTGGTTTGCACGAGTTTTACGATATATGTTTGGTAGGCACGACATCTCTACGCACGTTTGATAATCTATTATCTATCTGTTATCAAGTCACACACATCCACACATAGTTTAAAGTTTAACATTATTTGATAATCTGTGTTTCAAAGAAAAGAAGGTGATAAACATTTTTAATCGGCAGTAATCTATTCAACCCCCCTTCTAGATTACCATATAGGGAATTCCGCAACCTTTCAGAAGTTACACTTGGCTATTCTTTTCGTTGCTATGTGAATGTATTTAGGTATATTTCAGCCTATCGTATAAATGTTGGGTAAATGTCCCACTGTAGCGGGTTCATTATATCGATGTGTGTTGGTATAACCGTACCTGTATAAGGAGGGTCGTTACAGCCAGGCACACGAGGGTGCCGAATGGAGACGCACGGCGAGGGGTGCGAGATGAAGAAGTGATCGCGGAGAATACCTATTGGAGCGTGGGAGGTTGGCGGGGGGTTGATGTGGGTCCACTCTTCCTCTACGAGCACGGTCGACCGTGGTAGAGGGCGTTTCCTTATTTGAATATCTAACAAAATAGACAAAGAAAATAAGAGGGGATTAGCCACGCGTGTGTAGTATCAATCCAAAAAAATAAAATAAAAGAATAAACAGTAAGGGGAACGACTTACCGTGTGGTAGCTTTAAACCCCTAAAATGTTGGTGTGTGTGTGCATGCAGCATGTGTGTGTGTATGAAAGAAAAGGGGCATGTGGGGCTCGGGATGAGTAATGAAAAATAAAGAAAAGGGGAGGGGGTGCTTCCCTGAGTGGTGGATGGCGCCGCGGTGTTGCCGTTAGACGGACGGAGGAAGACGAGGAAGAAGCTTCCGCGCCACGCCGCTCCGGTACACGTGGAAGAAGGCACCGGGGACACTTACTGGACGTCGAGGCGGGAATCCGGCAGAGTTTCTCCGTGTTCTAGAACCCCCCCCCTACAAATGACCCTCGGTGGTCAATTTATAGAGGTGAAATCTTTGAATCGCGTCGGGTACAGCCGCTGTGACAAGAACCTGAATCGCGTCTGGGTGGTAGGCCACGATTAGAATCGCGTGGGACAACTCACCGCAACATGGATTGAATTGCGTCCGGGAGGCAGGCCACGATTCGTAAGGTCAGATTGATGAGACATACGCATGATTGCTGCCATTGCTTCTGAATCGTGTCCTGTTAGGGCCCCGCGATATGGATATGAATCACATCCGCCATGGCTGCTGCAACTTGAAACGCGGCGGCCATGGCCGACGTGATTACCTTATGGGCAATTTCCGAGGAATGGGGCTTATGTGCGTTGTCTCTGATGTGGAATTATGATTTGACCTTTTGAATCGCGTCTGCTGACAAGGACGTGATTATAGGATTTTCTCATGATTGCGGGCCTGTGTGCGACAACTTTCTGGGCCAATAGCCGGCTCTGAATCGCGTCTTGGAGGACGATGACTATAAACTGAATCGCGTCGGTACAACACGACATGATAAGCTTTCCTAATTTATTTATGAAAATGCTGCCAAAAGTGGAATTGGGATTGCGTCGCCCATGGCGGACGCGTTTATGAATAAGGCAGTTTTCATAAATAAAATGGGAATTCATTGTCGCGTCGTGCAAGGCCGACGCATTAAGATAAAGTCGCGACTGACATGCCGGCCACGTTAAGGTCGTGCCCATTAAGATAAGACAAGGTATCCTTAATCGCGTCTGGGGTACCGGACGCGTTTAGAGAGGCGGCTACCATACCTGTCGCGACTTGAAAATGGTGCCTATAATTCCCGAGGGGCCTTAGAAATGGAGGGGAAGCACCGGGGAAGAATGGGGGTGAGGTCCAGAAAGATTGGGAAAACTACTCTTGCAAGGCAAAATGAAGGCCATTTGTGGCGTTATGGCGCAACATGAAATTTCCACGCGGTGGAGCCAAATTCACGTGTCTACACTCAGCACGTCAGACTGGGACAGTGTATCCTCCCCAATAAGGGAAGAACCACTACACCAGCAAAATGCCTGGGCCAAATATATATGTATATTAAAGAAAATACAACTGCTAAGGGGCATACCCCCGTCAAACCATCTTGACATTCATGAGACCTGTTTATCCAAGACCATCGGCCCCTTACAAGAGAAAGGAAGGGTATCAACCCCCCAGAAGACAGCATTACGCATAGAGACCACTACATGATTAGCTAGCCGATCAACAACCTGATTAGCCTCCCTATATACATGCAAAATAAGGTTGACATTTTCATGTGACAAATCCCTAATCATCTGCCACCACCTATGAGTAAGCCAAGAAGTGCAACATTTCTGCCTCAAGGAGTTAACCAGAATAAGGGAATCCGAGTTGATAGCAGCAAGGCGAACTCCGAGATGAGTGGCAGACGAATGCCATCACAAAGAGCCTAGGTTTCAGCTATAAGACTATTGCCTTCCCCATAAAAATGAGCAAAAGATACAAGAGGAACTCCCTTACTATCCCGAATGCAACCACCTCCACCACAGCTCCCAGGATTACTTTGGATGCCCCATCACACTAAGACAATAATGAACAATAGGAGGGATCCAACGTATAAATTTCAACTGCTTGGATGAAATATGAGGAATAAAACCAAAATCCAGAAGAATCTACAGCTCATTAGGCGATGGATCCACTTTGAAAGATGTTTTGGTTAGAGCAAAGGAAATATTGAGTTTAATGCTTCTGATAATGTCATTGACCCGAACAACCTTGCCCTCGAACCTAGCTGCACATCGACTCTTCCATAGCTTCCACAGCATCAACATCATACAATAAAGAGAAATGAAACCCGTAGGAGAGCGAATATTGGACTGGCGAATAAATTCCCAGACTCTAGCAGTGATGTGGGGATGAAGGTGGATTGATGAGTCTTCACTTGTCTGTTGACAGTTGTTGTTGTACTTCCACTTGTTGTTTGTCAAGTCTTTAAGAGTTTTACCTGCATTGATCTTAAAAACAAAAAAACTGACAAAACCTTATTAGTAGTACTGTATATCAAATACAAATATGTGACTACTCCCTCTTCAGATTTGAGTTCGATGAAGAGCTGACAGTCACCAATGCCTTGAGCATTCTTTGTTATGCTCCAAGGCTATCATGTAAACAACTTATTCAGAAGTAGGTACCCAAATCTTTTTAGGTCCTTGATGGTTAGATGCATGAAAATATCATTTCGGAATCCATACTAAGTGCCTAGTTGTGTAGGTGTTTATTGTGTGGCCTAATTTGTTGCAATAAGAACAACAATGAATATAATTTATTTTGCAGGCCTTATTATGTTTGTAATGCTTGTTTAGAACATGATTTTTAGACACAATTTTCTTTTGAGAGCATTTGTTCATTACAAGGGCCTTATTCTCATGCATTTAATAGCCTATACACATTCTTTAAGACACCACAAATATTTCAGATTACAGAAGTAGTCATTATTATTTAACAATATTGAAATATGCTTATCAGAGCCTAATCATGGTACTAATTATCAGAAAAATGCCACTTTTAACTAATCATGCTTACCATGGTCATTAGAGACTT
>JACBKR010003847.1:0-27085 GCA_014218235.1 Colocasia esculenta
TGTGAAACTGTCTCTATGGAGTCGAGCCTAAGTGCAGTATTGCCCTCAGATTTATGGGAGGAAGGTGTCTCATTCCCCCTCGAGCGTGTGCTTGAATGTCACTGGTCATGTGTAGATTGTTGCTTGACTGTGCATTAATCGTTGCCTCAATCAATGTAGCAGTTATGGCCTAGCAACCACTCAATGGGGCATTGGTTGCCATGGTCCCTCCTATTGTACTAGGCCGATACGGCTACTTGTGGGATTGAGCCAAGATGGGCCACCCACTAGGCACATCATGAGCCCCCCACTCTAGAGTTAGGATTAAGGTTGAGAAACTAGGTCTGAAGTAAGACCTCACTTGGTTAGTTGTTTGTGGGAGATCCATCACTAGTGGTGCCCTCCTACCAGCTCGAGCTCTATGACGGCTACATCGCCTGCCTAGAGGCAATGTAGGAATGCCACACTGACCTAGACATCAACTCTGTTGAGGTGCCAAAGAAGCTGGTCATGCCTGAGCGTGAGGATACTGATGCCACACCATCAGGATGAGGTGAAAGCGAAGGCGAGGTCAAATGACGATGACGTTGCAGTTGTCTATATCAATCATTATATTTTGTTTTTCTTCTTTGTTGGGGAGGTGACCATTTTGCATGTAAGGTCGGCCTCAGTACTGTAAATTTTTGTATGAATGAACATGTCTTAACATTTCATATTTGGTTTGGGTTATCAATGTGAGAGTTCTAGTGTTTTCGCCAAAGTGTGTCAGCATGAACATTGTAAGGTCGAATATTCCGCTTGAGCTTGAGTGGCACGTGGACCATGGTTGACCTATGAGATAGATCTAACATCATCTAACTTGGGGAGTTGCTTGTGAGTGTCAGTATGGCACATCCAACTCAGGGATTTAGCAAAGGAAGTGGCAGCATAAAGCACATTCGAACTCGAGAGGTGACAACACGGGAATGACCTATTGCACATTGCACTACATTTCTCTAAGTGTGTTCTAAGCGATTAATAAAACATTACAATTATGTTCTGAAAATAATGTTTTCTGAGTTGATTCCATCGACTAAGTAATTAGAACAAAAAATCATTCTTCATCATGTTATAATAGCTTTAATCGATAACACCACTCATAATTTTATCATTGTTTTCTTGACTAAGTCATTGATTTGACAATCTGTTTAGACATGCTTCAAGTCTTTTAATCAATTATTCTTTAATTTCCAATCGATTATGCATTTATTGCCCTTCAATAATAACTAAGTCTTGCGCAACAGTTTCTCTCCAAAGTCTATAGAAAATAGTATGATGATCGATTAAGTCCACAAAAGATGTAAATGAAATCAATCTTGTGGTGGCATCAAGAAAAATTCTATGTCTACAAGCATCAATTTGATAACAAATTAAGTTGTGACGTTAAACTATAAGGAATTGATTATATGTCCTATCAAGCTAGCACTTCCAGAGTTTCTAAGTCCCACATTCGTCATGCAATTATGTTTCATTCTGAGCACTATCTAATCGATTATACTTCAACATGCGTCTTCAGTTTCTCAGTCCACATAAGGAGGAATGATAATGATTAGGTCATAGAGATGTGAATGACAAATCGATTACGTTTATTGTTCAAGAAACATTCTAGGTCTAGACAAGATTGCAATAATTGATTAAGTGCATGTGTTACCGATTATGTTTTCCATTGTGAGAGACTTTAAATTTTTTCTAAGTCCACACACAGCACACGGTTGTCATTACTTACCTTTGATAATCAATTATATTGTTGCTGAGAAAGCTTTAGATATTTTTCAACCACGATAATCGATTAAGTTTCTTAGAGCGATATGTTTTATGTCCACATAGTGAACAAAGTAATTGATTATGTCTTCAGAGCGGAATTTCTAAGTCCACACCACGTAACAGTGCAATCGATTGTGTTCCAAAGATTTGAAAAAGTATAAGCCACAGAGAGATGGGCTATCGATTAAGTTCCACTCTATGAACCTGATAATCATTAAGTCTCAGTCTATGCAAAATCCATGTAATGATTGATTCAATATATTCAAATATGCTATAATTGATTATGTCCTTACCTATGACTAAATCCTTACACATTGAGCTAACTATCGTATCTTCAACTGTGTGAAAATGACCAAGTCCACAACGAGAGTGTATTCGATAATGTTTTATTTCAATGATCTCAAAAAATCAGTTTATGTTACTTGACATATTAGTAATTGATTATATTTCTATGATGACATCGAATATGTTTTACTCGGTTTTTTCAATAATTGACTATCTTCATCTGTGCATTACATTACATGATTTATAATTGATTTAATTTCACCTTGAACAATCTTGAAATCAATTGCATTTTCAATATTAATATTTTCGATATATGCAATGATCTTTTCACTGTTTACTCATTAATCAATTATGGTTCAATGTTAAGACTTAAGATTTCGCAATGATCGATTAGTATTTTAGCGATTTAGCTTTGTAATCGATTGGGTTTCATTGAATATCTTCTGAATTGGAATATGACTAAGACTTGCCTACAAAATTATCGACAATATGCTAATTAAGCTTTTGAATCAATTATGCATTTCAATGTATGATGGCTTACATTAATGTTATTTATATTTGAAGTGACCACTATTTTAACTTTCACGTCATACTTATATGCTCATTCTTTTAATTGAACAAAGTTCTTGATAGCATATTTAGATATTGGTTGTCTAAATTAAATAAATTGTTTATAATTCAATTCTGACTATTTGATCTAAAAAATATGATTTGACATATTGTTGAATATCTTATTTCTCTCAAAGCTTGGTCTGACACATCAGTGGAGGCATGGTAAGATTATTTATTTAGATATTGACCCATGTCATTGAGTTGTACTTGTTAGAACACTTTCTATGGAAAAATCTTGTGTCAGATAGGTAATGGCCATTTGACAGAGGACAAAACAACATGATGATAGTACAAAGAGCAGTACTCATACCATCAATGAAATCTCATATTACATAACTACTATTATAAGTATTATTTTTGTTTACTATCGGAACATAAAAAGGACATGCACTCCATTACACTAACGCTTGTTAAGAGACCTTTTTCCTTACCGCCTACGGAGACCAAAATCTTCTTTCAAATATTTGTATTTGTTTTGTTAGATCTTGAGCAATCAGTCCAGCTAGTAACAGAAGATACCTGAAGATCTATTCATAGGGAACTTATTGCACCTATCATGATGTTTGCTTCTGTTGGCCACGCTATGAAAGCACAAAGGGTGTTGATCAGGTTGCAAGTCCAGAGGGGGAATAGATTGCAACCATTCATCTTTAAAATTTTCTATAACAAATAATTTCAAAAACACTAAATGTAGATGTTAAGGTTGGGCAGAGGAAATAAAGACAAAGCAATCACACATGCAACAAGAGTTTATCTTGGTTCGGACTTTCTATCACCAGGAGTCCTACGTCCAGTCTCCAAGTAACAACTTGGGATTCCACTAACCAAGGGTATAGTCTCCCCTCAAGGACACTTACACATCTCAGCACTTGCTGACCTTCTCTTCAAAACCACGAAGAGGTAATATACCACTGTTCCAATAGCATTTCTTTTCTTACTGAAGGGTACAAGCCACCCACTACACAGCATGTCTACTCTTCACTTAAAGAAAGAACTCTATAGAAGAGTAAGAAGGTGATGTCCCCTAGACCAAGCTAATAATACAATACAATGCTTGATCTGGGCTTGATCTGAGAGGAAAAGAACTACAATGAGAAGCAAATACCTCAGATCTAAACAAGCTCTCCCTTTTCAAGAAAGGAATGATGAACAAGGCTTCGAGGAGCTAAGAGCTGAGAGGTTGATCTGAATGAGGGAGCGAGCTCTTCTAACCGTATTGTGACAGCTTTCTCAATGTGGTTTCTGTCTATGGTGTTGTACGGTATGCTTCATTGTATCAACATGCTCCTATTTATCTCTTTGCTGAAGTATCCATTGAAGTATCCGTTGTGTCTCTTATCTGAAACTTGTCTCATGACAAATGTAGTAGGTCTAACTAAGAGTACCGAAAACCTGTAGATAATAAATGCTAGGATAGAGACATGAAGAGAGAGAGAGAAAGATATCATATGGTATCTTCTGTGTTCTGATCAACGTGGCATGTCCAACATTGTAAAAGGTGTGACTATCGAAAACATGCAGACAATAAATGCTGGAAGACAGACAGGTCAAATGTTTCTTAACTGTCATCAACGTCACTGGGCCATGCTGCAAGAAGATATACCAAAGAGGAAATGTCATTCTGTCACCATTTAAAGTTCTAGATGATATGTCATGAAAAGGCAAACAGTAAAAGATGATGTGCATAGGAACTGTAATCCATTGATAGACCATACGTAAAATGATAACATTGAAGCTTTTGTGTAAAAGGATATGTAACAGATAGCAGGAAAGTTGAAATGCACATCATTTTAAAATAATTTGAAAGTATTGCGTGGCTAGATTTGATCAAGGCAGATTTATCATGACATCAATATAAATTAATTACAACCATAATCATATGATTATTGCAAAGGTTATTATCAAGGTATTGATAATAATTTATCTATAGTAACAGGAGAGAACACATCGTGTTCAAAGAATTAATTGATGTCTAAAGCCAATCGTTCAAAGGCATCGATGTCCAAAGGCAATCGATGTCTAAAGACAATTGTTGTCCAAAGACAATCGATGTCTAAAGACAATCAATATCTAAAGGTAATCGATGTCGGAAGCCAATCGATGTTTAAAGGTAATCGTTTCTATGCAATTGATGTCCAAAGTAATCGATGTCTAAATGTAGCGATGTCCAAAGACAATCAATGTTAAAGCAATCGATGTTGAACAGAATCGATGTGAGTAAACAATCAATTGGTAAGTAAATAATCGATGAAGCAATCGATTGGTAAACAAAATAATCGATGTTTGACGATAATCGATGTTCAGGAGAATCGATGTAATGCAATTGATGCAATGCTAAGTAGTAGTTGATGTTTTAAGTTAACTATAATCGATGTAACTTTATACAGCAATTGATGTGGTATTGAAACAGTAATCGATGTGGTATTGAAAATCGGTGTAAGTTAACTGTAATCGACGTAAGTTTATACAACAGTCGATGTGGTATTGAAATAGTAATCGATGTGGACTTAAAATGGTAATCAATGTGGACTTAATTCATGCGAAAATGACATCTAACTTAATTGAGTTTATTTAACTTACAGAAGTTATTTCTCTTGAGACCTATTGACAAACTATAGAAAATATGTTAGTCAAATATTGTTCAAAGTTTTGTTATCACCAAAATACATAAGTGGAGATAAGATGTTCATCAAAGGGGGGTGGATGGGTCTAAATCAAATATTAGAAAATAATCTATCTGTGCCAAGCAAATTGATCAAGCTAAGCCAATTAGGCAAGCTAAGTTAAGCAGAGGCGTGCAAGACGCAAAGCAAACACATAATGAACACAGATTTTATCTTGGTTGGAAACTGAGCTCTTCAGCCTCCTATGTCTAGTTGGTTGAAACACATAATAGATATATAAACTTAGATATTATATATATATATATATATATATATATATATAATACACACACATATATATATAAATATATATACAATGTATATATATTAGAACAATAGTTGTCTTAGTTTCTAAAGAGCCACCTGTAGCTCACAATAAAAGAAAATTAAAAATTTCAGACTACATATTTGACGTATGAGATGGTTTAAACTGTCTGGATATACATATACTTTTTATCTATATACATTATATATATTTTTTTTGCATATGATATGCACATAATATACATATACATATATAGTATATATATGTATATATATATGTGTCTCGCTATAGAGAAATACTTGATGCACCGCTTACAGTACAATAAATGTGACTTAGATGGTGTTGCCGCTAATGAGAGAGCATCACTTGGCTGTCAGACCCCATGTGTGCATTTAGTGCCTCATACGCATTTATGCACGTCTATTTTAAAAAAAGTGCTATACAATCATAAAAGTGCTATAGAAATCAAAAAATCTATGCACATAAAATCACAAAAGTGATATCGCGAAATATTTATGCTCTAAAAATATATTTGTGCTCTCAAGACACCTGTTGTGTGCTGGAAATATAATGTGACTTGGGCATCCTTTCCTTTTATCACTATATTATGGAAAATGTGACTTGGACCTCTCATCCTTTATCACTATATTTTTCACATTCTTTTAAATCATGTTTATTTGAAAATTAATCTAAACTCGATGAACTCAGTCTTATCAGACAAATCTTGACAAGTACTTATTTTTTATTACGAACATCAACTTCTACTTATTTTTAGAATATTTTCTGCAAGATCTTACTTTAACAACTTCACTGTATCATTTTCCTCTTTTTTTTTTCCTCTAACTCCAACTAATATGATTAAACTTCCCAGCTGAGTTGTATTAAGAACTACTTATTAACGGTTACCTAAATCTATAATATCGATTTTTTTGGGACGAAAAGTATCGATTATATTATTCTTTAGAAATTTTTTATAATCGTATTCAATGAGATTTAAACTATTGATCTTACAATATGACCAAAGACTAATTATTAAGTCATGATATCTGAATAATAGATGTCAAACTTAATTGAATTAGTATTTGAATGTAAAAAAAAAAAAAGAACACAAATAATTTGGGCATCCCAAATTGAAAGAAAAGGTAATCTCTTTGTATAGTTTACTTAATTTAACATAATATAATTAAGATCATTTAGTTCCACCTCAAGAGGGAAAAGAAAAAAGAAGCGACTATATGGGAAAAAAATGAAACGGGTGGACACGTGTGGAGGGAAAAGAGAAAAGAGAAAATTTTTATCTCATAAAATTTTATTTTTAAAAATAAATTAAATTATCCTAAATGTATCACATTTCAATTAGCTTGTGTTTAAAATTTCAACTTAATTATATATCGTTTAAATATAAATTAAGTTTCAAGAAAAATAAAGAATTAATTTCATTTTGTAATATACGTACGAATTAAAAAATTGTTTACATATGGTGATAGTGAAACGGCTTTAAAACTCCATCTACATATCCACATATGTAGAAGGTTTTATAAATCATCTACATATGTTAGCTAGACGATTTATTATAGTCGTCTACATAGCGCTACATATCGAATATATGTAGACAATTTCTTAACCTTCTACATATGTTATGTAGACGGTGTTCATAGCCATCTATATATGTGGGATATGTAGACGACTATAAAACCTATCTACATATAACAATATGTAGACGGATTTTTAGCCGTCTATATACGGTTAACATTAGCGTCTACATATCTCACATATATAGACGGCTTATTGAAGCTGTTATTGTTATAGTAACATAGGTCGGCCTCCTGCCGAGGTGACCGCTGAAGCGTTCTCGCCAGACTGAGCCGAGACACCAAGCCGATGAATCCCTTTTGAGGCGCGCTTGGTCGACGTGTGACGCTGCTCCCGACCTCACGACCTGACCTGCAAGCCCGCCGAGTGGGCTTGGCGGGGAGACACTTCGACGCTCAAGTCAGTTGCAAGCCGAGCAGAATGGCCTAGCATGGGGGGAGAATAGCGTTTGGCCATGGAGTGTCTGTCCTTTATATAGTGTGAGGACGTTCGTGTGAGCTGGACGAGCCGTGGATTCGCTGGGGGCGGTGTCGTGATTTGCACTGGATTGGGCGCCGCGTACTTCCTGCTGAGTCATGGGAGTGGGATCATAATCGGAATCCAGGTCGCTGAGATCGCGGGTCAATCGGCCGGATTCTCGTGTCCCGTGATTCCTGGGCCTTCCTCCGCTTGCGGACCATGTGAAGATGCCACGGGGCACGTGCGGGGGCTGAGCTCCAGGTCAGTGATGACCAAGCTCAAACAACCTGAGGTGCTCAATCGGAAACTTGACAAGCTCCCTCGAGGTCGGATTTAGAAGTCCGCTTGGGTTGACTACAGAGAAGCCCGAGGCGCGTAATACCTAACGCATCGCTAGGTGACTGTCATGATGTCGGCCAATTGCCCCGCGGAGGTCGCCGGCCGAGGTGAGATCCGACCTGAGGAATATGACTGGTTTTGGAGCGTACTCGTCAATTTTGTTTTCTCTCCAATCCGACATGGAGCTCATCCGGGCGTAACAGTCGTTTCGTGTCAGGCAGGCGTGGAATGTCAGACTGTCTTCCTATGTGGTCCCGCACACGGGATAGGCCGACCTGCCTGGAAACTACCGTAACACTGGCCCCCTAGGTTCACGTCGGTCAGTGAATGCGGGCCGAGGTGAAGCTAAATCTCTACTGGAAATGTGCCCTGCTACGTGGCTTAGCTGACACGTGGCCAGTCAGGACGCCGCGTCACCTTGCGGTCAGAAACCGCCCTATCGCAAGGGTGAGTCACCTGTCAAAGTCGCCAAACGTCGTATCGAGCCGTCGGTCGTTTGGCACGCAATACACTGCCCTAAGATTCTTCACACTTCAAGTAATCATTTCGCCACTTTGACTCCCGAGCGCCATCATGGCGATCCTCATTGCTTGTACGAGCCAGGATCCGAGTGGTTGGTTCGTCGGCCAGTCCATCGACGACACGTGGGTACATCTCGACCGCTGTCTTGGAGGTAAGCTCTCCACTGTTAGATTCGATTGGCCCCCAGCCCTATAATATAGGGTTCTACTGCTGAGCGATCGCCCTTGCTTTCGCGCGCGAGCATCCACCGGACGACCTGCGTCTTTCATCCGAGCTTCGACCACGATCTCCGCTTGCTTCCTTCAGAGGTAAGCGATGTCTTCCGCATCTTCCTTCTCTGGTCCTCGCCTCCGCGAGGGCTCGTCTTCTGGAGGTTCTCCTTCTGAGAATTCTTCCTCTTCCTCAGTAGGGGCAATTTCCTCTAGGGGAACACCCCACTCTCCTTGGCCTGACGGCGAGCCGTCAGACCATTCCGATGATGCTTCGTCGTTGATCCCGGGACCTACGTTCCCAAGGAACCTTCCACTCATACCTCGGGCGCTCGTCGTCGGCCGACACTATTGCCAATGCCCATGCGAAACTACGACAAGGCCCTTGAGTGGATGAAAACTCATCTTTGTCTGGTGTTTCCAGAGGGCTACTTTATGTATAATTCGAGTCTGCTTCGTGCTCACTATATGGCGAAAGGCGGAGTTTGCATCTACGTCGAGGCTGTCCGAGCTACTTCTGCCTCTCTTTGCATCCTTTCATGATTCTTCTCCTCCTCAACTGGGAGTTGCACCATCTCACTGACCCCCAACTCGTGGAGGTCGGTTGTCGGCTTCCTGGCGTTTTGTGCCCTTGCCAAGGTCCTTTCGACCAGCGTCTTTTCCTTTACTGCTTCTCAGTCAAAGCCTTTGGAGACTGGCTGTACTTCACAGCTCGGTCTGGCCGATAGATCCTAGGTCGGATGCCCTCTTCTGTTCACAATTGGAAGAGGCATTTGTTTTTTGTCATAGCCCGACGGGGTGCCTTTTCCGACCACCTGGAGGGCAGTGAATGTTCACCAAAAAGCCTTCCGAGCTCCCAATCTCATCGAAACCGAGCTCGTGGAGTTTGAATCTTTACAGGTGCTGGATCCTTCCTGACTGTTTTAGCTCGATGGATTGTTCAAATTGATTGCCAAGGCCGACAAAGGTCATTTTTCTTTCCGACATTGTATTCCTTATTTTGTGAGTATCGAACGGCTTCTTCTCGCAGTGATGGCTAACAAGGGTAAGTCTCGTTCGCTGCTCCTAACGTCGGCCCAGAACGCAACACCTCACTGCCGACTGAGCAGTGGAGAGGTTTGCCGGTCGTGGCAAGAAGAGCGCCAGTAGGTCATCGAAGCGTCCGAGGGAGGAAACCGGTGACGCAGAGTCGGGAGACGAGCACCGATCGTCGGATCCTCGACGACGTCATCTCGGGAGATGAGAACTACTGGAGCAGTTGGTTGCCGACCAGCATGGTTGCGAGCCCACAGTCGTCGTCGGTGCGCACGGAGCTTACAGCCGCCGAATGGGCTCGTCGGGCGACCCTGGCAGGAAAGTTGGCCCAGTCCTCACCCAAGAGAGCCAATGAGATCGTGGAGGAATTCTATGATTCCGTGTAGACTACTGGGCCTGGTCGGGGCCTTGTTCAAGAAGGCCAAGAAGTCTCAGGCGGCAGCCGACCAGCGGGTCCTTGAGGCCGTGAACAAGACTAAAGAGGCCGAGAAGAGAGCTAAAACTGTCGAGAAGCTCCTGGCCTCGGAGCGGCTGAAGGTGAAGAGAGCCGAGGAGGACGCCGCTCGGGTACCAAGGCGGCCGAGTACCTTAGAGCCCTCAAGGACTCTTCGTGCGAAGGAGAGTTATTTGAGGCTGCCAAGGCCCAGAGCTCGAGGCTGGCCGATGAGGAGCGCTCGAGGATTTCGCGATACCACGTTCGCGAGCTGAATGAAGAGGTTACAGCTATTTCCAAGCTGTATGCCACTGCATCAAACGATTCCGAGAACTGCCCCCTGAATACGTTTGTTGGGTCTGGAGGATGTCGAGGATGACACGGCGAGGCTAAGACCGAGCCGAGTCCCGACGAGGCACAGTCTGCTGCGCGAGTGGTTCCCGCTGCCGATAGACAATCGCGACCGTTGCTTCGTTAGGCTTCTACTACCGAGGTTCAGTCACGGTGTCTGACGACGTTGTAGTTGATTGATTGCCTGCGTCTGTAGGTTGGCCGCTGGCCTTGCAATGACCTTCTTGTTTATTAAGAATGAAAACGCTTGCTCTCCCGTTAATTGTTTGGTTGTCGTTGTTCTGTCGAACCACGTTAACTTTTGGATGCCATAGCTTCTGACTATTTGGTCCGGCTCGGGGATCGTGACTCGACTGCGGTTCTTGAGGTCGACTCAGAGCTCGAACCTCATGTTTTCGAGGTTTGCTCGAGCTCGGACCTGTACGAAGACGTCCTGTCGAGCCTTTCTAGACGCTCGACTTCTTACGGCTCATGTCGAGCGACCTCTGGATTCTCGTCGTCCGGCAATCGATTTATGGATAGAGCCATGCCGTGCAACCTCCGTCCTAACCTGATGATGCGACCTTTGGTGGCTGAATGCTCAGGCGCCTCACTGGGAGCATTGAGTGCCGGGTGATTCCTCTCCGAAGAGCTTCCTAGGAGGATACCGTGTGACGGATCGCCTCGGCCAAGCCCGTTAAACCGATAACGTACTTGATCCGAGTCCGCCTCCCGCGAACGGGCCGAAGCCTCGCAAGGGATACCAACCACAGTCCGTGTAAACATAAGGAACACACCACATTTTATATATATTTCACAAGTTTACATAGCCAAATTTTCACAAAAACTGAAAAGAAGTACAAGAGCCTGGGGCATACCCGAGGTACAACTGAAGAAGTAAACAACTACAAAACTACACTGCTGAAGCTACTCTGCTGGAGGTGCTGACCCTGCACCGCTACGACGCGGCCCGGAACTGGACGTCGGACGAGAGACGTCCTCCTCGCTCTCACCTGTGGGGGTAGGGGTGAGCCTCTCTAGTCACTGGCTCAGTAGGGAACTCCCCCAAAACCGAGCGAAACAACACACGAGTACGAATAGTAAACACACCAACAATTTATATAACAGCTAAGCAGGTAAGTAAAGCTGTAAAAGTACTCACCGTCTGCCGACTACGAGAAACAACAGTAATAATTAAACGGCAAACCAGTACAGGTGTACAAGCTAAAGTAGAGACAGCCAACACGAGCCACGTGAACTGGTTCGCGACACCAGAAACTGACTCGGACAACTAACACAGGTCTACCTCTCAGTCTCGCAGCCACGGACGAAAGGTCCAACTGCCGCTCCACGTAAAAAGGTCAAGCAACTGTGGAGACCAACTAAACACCACAACCTGCAGACCACACGGTCACAGGCCCATGCCTGGCACCTCCAGAGACCCTGGCCTGGGCTCGCTAGAGTGAGGCACTGGAAAAGACTAGCTGGGGACCAGTGTCGACTACTGGTGTCCGTACCCCCAACTACGAGCGCGCTACAAGTGACTAAAAACAACACAAGTGTCACTGTCCCACTGTCGTCTTTCCCTCAGCCGGACGTACAACTCTAACAAAGAGTGAGGGTGTCCAGGTCAGACGACACAGACCTCGACGGTACAGCACAAGTACCGGGACAAAGCCCCGAGCTAACAGCCTGGCTCACAAAGAACCTGGGGCACCCAACTGGAGAGGTAACCACGGTAGGCGTCGTACTACTCGCCACGTACACAGAACCACGTGCACGTCACACACAAACCACGTGAAACCTCACGTAAACCACAAGTAACCACTGGTCCACTACACGTGAACCCAACTGACTCGCGTACACAACGCGCAGTCACCGAAGTAAACAACTAATAGCATACCTTGTATGCTAAACACGTAAACCAAGTGCACTCAGTGCACCTCATGCGTCAACACCATGCATTATCGATAATTATTGTACTTAGTCATTTCTGCTCAAATAGAAGTAGGCGGCCACATCGATTGCCGCTTACTGGAGTCAACGGCAAGGGTCCTGGCCGTTAACCTCCTGGCTGAGGACCTTGGCGGCAAGCGATGTTGACGCCAAGTTCTCCGGCCATAAACCCTGCAGAAACCCTAATCCGGCCCTGCGGGTTTTCTAACTGTTCTAACTACTGAAAAACATGCAAATGCAATTCCTTTAGCATGCTAGAACCCAATACAACCCGTTATAACATGATTCGTACATAAACTACTCAAACCACCCATTATCCCGCTTGGTGCAACTCTATCCAAACATGGATTATCATGCTGGTTCAAGTGATTATGATGTGTTTTTAATGTTTCTACGGAGCTAACGGGTTCGTCCCCTACCTCAGAACGCGTTAGAATCTCCACGATCTCCTGGTTCACGCCGAGCCCTCCGCGAGCTCCCACGCGAATTGCACCACTCCGCGACGTTTCCTCGCGTAATTCAGCGACGCCGCGCGTTCTACGATCGTCCAACTACTCCTCGGCACCTGTTGGAAGCTTCAGAAACTCCAGGGCGCGAGGCTGGGGCAAGAGGGGAGAGAGTGAGCTGAGAAAGCTACCCTCGGGTGAGCCTTTAACCTGCAGAACTGTCAGGTTGGCGTCAACCCCCATGCCGCCAACAAGCACCGCCAGCCTAAACGTCCACATATACTGCCGCTAAGTTCAAGAAGTCAGTCCATGAACCTGGACGCCAATAGTCAACGGCAACACCCTGGCCGCCAACTCAGACAGAACAGCAGCAGTCCTATTCTATTTCAGACCAACCCTGCTCTTCACCTGCTCAAGCCACACCACACCATGCATTCCACACACCCAACTCACACTGGCCTCACAACGGCCGCCACAACCACAACACACACGATCCGCATGGATCCGAAAAGCACGCGACGTTACATTACTATCATCTAAAAAGAAAATTTCGACCTCGAAATTCATAACACAATTCAAAGTTAAACAACTCATACACACACCTTTACAAGTACTATCATCTAAAAAGAAAATACACAAGCTTATTCAACAGATAGGGATACCCTTTAGCCATTTCTGCGGCTAACTCCCAGGTATCCTCACCACCCAACCTATTTTCCCATCTCACTTTAACTAGCTCAATTTCTTTATTCCTCAGCTTCTTTATCTTTCGATCTGTGATCTGCACCGGATACTCTGGCATAGTCATGTCCGGCCTCAGGTCACCTCCTTGATATTTAATTATTTGAGCTGGATCTTCAATACATTTTCTCAACATAGAGACATGGAAAATATCATGCACATCTGCAAAATCAGCTGGCAAATCCAGCCTATAAGCCACTTCCCCAATTCTTTCAATTACCTGGAAAGGTCCCACATATCTTGGACTCAACTTTCCAGACTTGCCAAACCTCATTATACCTTTACTTGGGAAACTCTCAGAAAAACAAATCTCCCACCTCAAACTGAAGTGGTCTCCTCCGCACATCTGCATAACTTTTCTGCCTACTTTGAGCTGCCTGCAATTTTTCTTTGATAAGCTTCACTACTTCAGTGGTTTGCTGAATCAATTCAGGACCCACTAATTGCCTTTCTCCCACTTCATGCCAATTCAATGGGTTCTACATGGCCTTCCATATAGCTTCATACGGTGCCATCCCAAGACTGGTATGATAACTATTATTGTAGGCAAACTCAACCATTCCCAAATGATGCTCCCAACTACTCCCCCAACTAAACAACAAGCTCGCAACATATCTTCAATTGTCTGAATAGTCCTCTCTGTCTGACCATCTGTCTGGGGATGATAAGCGGAGCTATATCTCTCAACTCAGAACCATTACTTTCTGCAGACTTCTCCAAAAACCAGAAGTAAATCTTGGATCTCTATCAGATACAATAGTCTTCGGAATACCATGCAGTGGAACAATTCTTTCAACATAAATATTTGCCAACCTGTCCACTGTCCAAGACATACTTACTGCCACTAATCTGCACACCTTAGTCAATCTGTCAACAAACACCCATATTCCATTATGCCCTGAACTCGACCTTGGTAAACCTGCCACAAAGTCCATCGCAATATCATCCCATTTCCACTGTGGAATAGGCAATGGTTGCAATAGACCTCCAGGCTTCTGATGCTCTGCTTTAATCTGCTGACAGATAGCACATCTTGCCACAAATTCTGCTATTTCTTTCTTC
Organism: Colocasia esculenta; assembly: GCA_014218235.1. NCBI lineage: Eukaryota > Viridiplantae > Streptophyta > Magnoliopsida > Alismatales > Araceae > Colocasia > Colocasia esculenta. Next base: position 14,733 of record JACBKR010003847.1, read on the forward strand.
ATATGAGGCCACCAAAAATGCTTCCTTAAATCATGGTACATTTTAGTACTACCCGGATGAATAGTGTACCTAGATTTATGAGCCTCTTCCAGAACTCGCTGCTTCACCTCTCTCTCTGCAGGAACAAACAACCTGCCCCGAAGCCTGACTACACAATTATCATCAATAGAAACTCCTTCCATTTTCACATTTCAGGTAAACCTGCATCTGCTCTCTGAGCTTCAATGATCTGCCAATATAAAGATGGCTCTACTGCACTAGCAGCTAAATTGCCGACGCTGACTGCTGGGCACATACAAGGAATTCTCCGCTACTTCTTCATACAACTTCCATTCTTTAATCATCATCAAATTCATATATGCCTTTCTGCTCAAGGCATCAGCTACAACATTGGCCTTACCCGATGGTAAGCCAAACTGAAATCATAATCCTTCAAATATTCACCCATCTGCGCTGGCGAAGATTCAAATCTTTCTGCGAGAAGATATACTTCAAGCTTTTATGATCTGTAAAATTTCAAATCTCTCGCCATACAGATAATGCCTCCACATTTTAAAGCAAACACAACTGCTGCCAATTCTAAATCATGAGTGGGGTAATTCTCCTCTGCTGGCTTCAATTGCCTGGATGCATACGCTATTACTTTACCATGCTGCATAAGCACTGCACCAAGACCTCTCCTTGAAGCATCAGTATACAGCACAAAACCACCACTCCCTGCCGGCAATGTCAATATAGGTGCTGATGTGAGTCTTTTCTTCAATTCCATGAAACTTCTCTGACATTCACCGGACCACACAAAAGGCACTCCTTTTCCTGGTCATCTAGTCATAGGTGCTGCAATCTTAGAAAAATCTTGAATAAAGCGCCTATAATAACCTGCCAACCCCAGAAAACTTCTAATCTCGGTTATTGTCTTAGGCACTTCCCACCTAGACACAGCTTCCACTTTACTCGGGTCCACTGCTACTCCTTTGCTGAAATAACATGACCCAAAACTGAATTTCTTTAACCAGAATTCACACTTACTGAATTTAGCAAACAGCTGGTTATCTCTTAACAACTGCAAGGTAAACCTCAAATGAGCTGCATGCTCCTCTTCAGATGCTGAATAAATTAGAATCATCAATAAAGACCACAATAAATTGATCTAAATATGGATGAAAAATTCTATTCATCAGATCCATAAACCTGCAGGAGCATTAGTCAACCCAAAAGGCATTACCACAAACTCATAGTGACCATATCTGGTTCTGAACGCTGTCTTATCTATATCCTCCTCTTTATTCTCAACTGATGGTACCCGACCTCAAATCAATCTTAGAAAACACCTTTGCTGATTGCAATGATCAAATAAATCATCTATCCTCGGCAACGGGTACTTATTCTTATGGTCACATCATTCAATTTCTATAATCAATACACATCCGAAAACTACCATCCTTCTTTTTCACAAATAAAACCGGCGCTCCCCACGGGGAATGACTCGGTCTAATAAAACCTTTTGCAACAACTCTTCTAACTGCTTTTTCAATTCTTTAAGTTCTGCTGGTGCCATCCGATATGGGGCTTTAGAAATCGGCATGGTACCTGGCAGCAACTCAATAGAAAAGTCCACCTCTCTGTGTGGAGCTAAACCAGGCAATCTTCCGAAAAACATCAGCAAATTCCCTAACCACGGGAACTGCTTCCATTGGCTGACTGGCCTCTACCAACTTACTGAGGCTAAATAAGCCACACACCCATCATTTATCAACTTTCTAGCTTTAATTGCAGAAATTAGAAACTTGGAGGTATAAAAAGGCATACCTTGATATTCAAACACTGCACCATTAGGATGACAAAATCTGATCCTTTTCTTTCTGCAATCTAACATTGCTCCATACATTCAAGCCAATCCATACCCAGAATGATATCATAATCTGACAACTGCAGGGCATACAACCGACCCGGCATCTGGTTCCCTTCAATCATAACAGGAGCTTCATCTATATAGCTCGAAGTGAGTAAGAACTCACCTGAAGGAACCTCCACCACTAACTCACACTTCTCTTCTAAAGGATGAGCTATGCAATCCAGAAATTCTTCGGAAATAAAAGAATGAGAGGCACCCGAATCAAATAAGACTCTTGCTGAATATTCATAAGAGAGTACCTTCTATCATATTTGACGCCTCTGCCTGGGCTCGGGTGATAGCCATAACCCGGCCTCTCCCTCGCTGCTGCGGTGCTCCTCTGCCACGACCTGCCTGTGGCTGCTGGAACTGCTGAGGCTGCTGCTGCTGCACACCTCTACCATACCCATACTCTCTTGCATACGGACAATTGCGGATCAAATGTCCCGCTGATTGCAATTATAACATCTATACCCTGGAGGAACAATAGGCTGCCTGGCAGTACTCTGCTGCGACTCCTCCACCTCAGGCTACCACGGCCTTGCTGCAACTGCTGACGACCTCCCCATCCTCTTCCTTTGCCTTTAAATGCTTGCTTTAACTTCTGGCCCCATTTCCGAAACCAGATGAAGAAGGTCCTGCTGGTGCCTTGCCCTTGCTTGCACCTACTGACTGCTGCGGTAGCCGGAAACTACCTGAACCTGATTCACCTGCCTGACGAGTACGGATAGACCTCTCCAAAGTAGCTGCCCTCTGCGCTGCTCTTCCACTGTCTTGCACATGAGAGGTACTATCGCATCCTGCAATTCCACTCTCAAACCTCTGATAAAATACTCAACCATCATATTATTATCTGAAACCACATATGGCGCATAACGGCTAAGTGCCATAAATCTCATCTGGTACTCTAAGACTGAAGAGTTACCTTGCTGAAGAGTTCGGAATTGCTCTCTTTTTACTTGCTGCACTTGGATCGGAAAGAATGTATCGTTAAATACATCAAGAAACTCCGGCCAAGTGATAGCTTCTTCCGTCCTGCCTGCAAAAGTGGTTTGCATCTTCAATCGCCACCATTCCAAGGCAAAACCTCTCAACTGGTAAGCAGCTAATACCACTCTATCCGCTGCCGGACACCTCATAGTCGCAAAAACTCTCTCAATTTCATGAACCCAATGCTCAGCTGTATCTGGATTCGGCCCTCCTGAATAAGTAGGTGGCTGCAATCTCAGAAACTTTTCAACCTGCAACACTGGTTCTTCTCGCTAACACACTGGTGGTGGCACATGAGCTACAAAAGGCACCTCCACTCTCGGCGGAACTGGAGCAACAGGTACAGCCTCTCCATCCCCAGGTGGCACTGCAACCGGTGGTACTGGCGCCTGCTGATCCATTCTTGCTCGAATATCCGTGAGGCTCTCCCAAATCCTTTCTATCATACGCTGGGTGCTTTCCTCCGGATCATCTCCTCCACCACCCCAATCTCTCCTATCAGCCATTTCAGAAATTTTCTACATACACAAAACCACCAACAAAAATCAAAACCACAAATGATCAAAAACCAGGGTCCCTACCAGCAGTGTAAAATGACCAAAATAAGGCTATGTATCCTTTTAATTCCCTTATATTAACACGGACCTTGCTCTGATACCAACTGTGACGGATCGCCTCGGTCAAGCCCGTTAAACCGATAACGTACTTGATCCGAGTCCGCCTCCCGCGAACGGGCCGAAGCCTCGCAGGGATACCAAACCACAGTCCGTGTAAACATAAAAACACACCACACTTTTTATATATATTTCACAAGTTTACATAGCCAAATTTCACAAAAACAAAAAACTAAAAAGAAGTACAAGCCTGGGGCATACCCCGAGGTACAACTGAAGAAGTAAACAACTACAAAACTACACTGCTGAAGCTACTCTGCTGGAGGTGCTGACCCTGCACCGCTACGACGCGGCCCGGAACTGGACGTCGGACGAGAGACGTCCTCCTCGCTCTCACCTGTGGGGGTAGGGGAGCCTCTCTAGTCACTGGCTCAGTAGGGAACTCCCCCAAAACCGAGCGAAACAAACACCACGAGTACGAATAGTAAACACACCAACAATTATATAACAGCTAAGCAGGTAAGTAAAGCTGTAAAAGTACTCACCGTCTGCCGACTACGAGAAACAACAGTAATAATTAAACGGCAAACCAGTACAGGTGTACAAGCTAAAGTAGAGACAGCCAACACGAGCCACGTGAACTGGTTCGCGACACCAGAAACTGACTCGGACAACTAACACAGGTCTACCTCTCAGTCTCGCAGCCACGGACGAAAGGTCCAGCTGCCGCTCCACGTAAAAGGTCAAGCAACTGTGGAGACCAACTAAACACCACAACCTGCAGACCACACGGTCACAGGCCCATGCCTGGCACCTCCAGAGACCCTGGCCTGGGCTCGCTAGAGTGAGGCACTGGAAAAGACTAGCTGGGGACCAGTGTCGACTACTGGTGTCCGTACCCCCAACTACGAGCGCGCTACAAGTGACTAAAACAAACACAAGTGTCACTGTCCCACTGTCGTCTTTCCCTCAGCCGGACGTACAACTCTAACACAAGAGTGAGGGTGTCCAGGTCAGACGACACAGACCTCGACGGTACAGCACAAGTACCGGGACAAAGCCCCGAGCTAACAGCCTGGCTCACAAAGAACCTGGGGCACCCAACTGGAGAGGTAACCACGGTAGGCGTCGTACTACTCGCCACGTACACAGAACCACGTGCACGTCACACACAAACCACGTGAAACCTCACGTAAACCACAAGTAACCACTGGTCCACTACACGTGAACCCAACTGACTCGCGTACACAACGCGCAGTCACCGAAGTAAAAACTAATAGCATACCTTGTATGCTAAACACGTAAACCAAGTGCACTCAGTGCACCTCATGCGTTAACACACATGCATTATCGATAATTATTGTACTTAGTCATTTCTGCTCAAATAGAAGTAGGCGGCCACATCGATTGCCGCTTACTGGAGTCAACGGCAAGGTTCCTGGCCGTTAACCTCCTGGCTGAGGATCTTGGCGGCAAGCGATGTTGACGCCAAGTTCTCCGGCCATAAACCCTGCAGAACCCTAATCCGCCCTGCGGGTTTTCTAACTGTTCTAACTACTGAAAAACATGCAAATGCAATTCCTTTAGCATGCTAGAACCCATACAACCCGTTAACATGATTCGTACAGTAAACTACTCAAACCACCCATTATCCCGCTTGGTGCAACTCTATCCAAACATGGATTATCATGCTGGTTCAAGTGATTATGATGTGTTTTAATGTTTCTACGGAGCTAAACGGGTTCGTCCCCTACCTCAGAACGGTTAGAATCTCCTGATCTCCTGGTTCACGCCGAGCCCTCCGCGAGCTCCCACGCGAATTGCACCACTCCGCGACGTTTCCTCGCGTAATTCGGCGACGCCGCGCGTTCTACGATCGTCCAACTACTCCTCGGCACCTGTTGGAAGCTTCAAAACACCAGGGGCGAGGCTGGGGCAAGAGGGAAGAGAGAGTGAGCTGAGAAAGCTACCCTCGGGTGAGCCTTTAACCTGCAGAACTGTCAGGTTGGCGTCAACCCCCATGCCGCCAACAAGCACCGCCAGCCTAAACGTCCACAATACCGCCGCTAAGTTCAGAAGTCAACGTCCATGAACCTGGACGCCAATAGTCGGGCAACCCTGGCCGCCAACTCAGACAGAACAGCAGCAGGTCCTATTCCATTTCAGGACCCACCCTGCTCTACACCTGCTCAAGCCACGCATCCACACCATGCATTCCACACACCCACTCACACTGGCCTCACAACGGCCGCCACAACCACAACACACACATCCGCATGGATCCGAAAAGCACGCGACGTTACAATACGCCAATTCTTCACGCTCGAGCCTGAGTGTCACGCCCCGATATTTAGCAGCGGAATAAATACGGTGACGTGAACGCAAATACCGTACACAGTTGAATAGCGCAGAGACACATTGAATATATAACACTTTCAAATCTAATAATATCCTCAAGTTACTCTTGATTTCATTTCATTCAACTAGATACAACCTTACAAAAAGAATTAACAAAGGGTCCATTATTCAATAACTTCCAGAAAAGTTTCACTATTACATAGACTACTCAATTTCTATTTCTAAACTGTCATCTATTCTAGGACGGGTGCTCGTCACTCTTGTCCGTCCCATTCGACTCCACCGTTCCTCATCACTACCTGAAAAGGGCAGATGATAGGGGTGAGCGAACTAGCTCAGTAGGATTTACATCTCAATAACGTGCGGGCACTATATACATGATTAACATTTTAAGTAGGTATTATGCATATGAATATGATGACATGCAAGCAATACTAACAGATTGAGCAGAGTAAAACGGATATCATATCAGATCAAATGTCGATTGCATATACAATGGACAGATATTTCAAGAGTAGAATCATATCAAAAGAGATTGGCCATATTCAGACAGATACCACGTATTCACGTGAACAGACGTATCATATCAAATCTTATCATCATCAAATCAAACTTATCCTATCAACGAAGGCACAATTTTCACAACTCTAGCATATAGTATCAGTGCCATGCCACGCACCACACAGTCCATACTCCTTCGGTTATAAGTACGTTGGGGTGCTCCTCCCCAGGACCAGACAGGGCCCTTAATTGCACAGGCATTGGTCAAAAGGACCGAAGTCCCAATTGTGCCGAACAAACATATTCATATTATGGCCACAGAGTTTCAATGACAAGCTCATAGTAAAAGGAAACAAGATCATTTATAGAGTCAAGGTATGACAAATAGCTCAAGAGAACAAGGTAGGATAACGACGTATCTTATATTTCATAATTCATTAATGTCTTGACAAGAGGGTGTTTCTAACAGACAGATCATATGTAGAACATGTAATTTCCTAGCATGTATGCATATGACAATGAATCAATTAACACCGGAAACATGAAACCATGAAACTTATATGCAAATCATAACATCTACACCACTAATATGTCCATACTAATCATGTATTCATCCCCACATTCATATCATATTATTATATTATCAATTGACCATACAAGATCACAAGATAATCCAAGGATCATAAGAACAATCAAAATTTACACATTAGAATCATATTCATATCATTACCATTTCCTTAATGGTTTGATTTATTTTAAGTCCATGCATACCTTATAACACCATGTACATGCTTGAAGACATCATGAAATGATTAGACCAAAATTATACAAAAATCTTGTAAGGATAGTGTCGACACTAGATCAAGTGGTGTCGACACAATGCTTCAAACACAAGACAAAATCACGCAAAACTGGTCAGGTAGTGTCGACACTAGTTCAGGTGGTGTCGACACAGTGCTTCAAAACAAGGCAAAAAGGTCAAGTAGTGTCGACACGAGATCAAGTAGTGTCGACACTAGAGACAGCTTCCAGAAAACCCCTAACTAATATGGGACAGTGTGTCGACACTAGCACAGGTGGTGTCGACACTAGATCACTTCCCAGCACTTTCTGGGTCAAACTGGGTGAGTGTGTCGACGGGATGGGACTGTGTCGACACTAGAGGGCTTCCCAGAACACATTCTGGGCTGTTTTGGGACAGGAGGTCGACCTGAGTTCAGGTCAGGTCGACACGGGCTCAGGCCAGGTCGACACAGTGGCCCTCCTAGACAAAAAAAACACAGGACTGCAGTGCAGCAATCCACTTCCGCCTCTTATAACTCTCTAACGAATGACATTTGCAAAACGTTCAACATGAAAGATGAAGATAACCACTATTAAAGAACTTTGATGTTGAGAGTTTGATCTAATTCGGTCTCTAATCCCAAGAAAACATATGAGGAACAAAGAGTTAAAAGTAGCCCGAAATCCCACTGTTATGCAGAGACTCTCTTATCATGCTCCTAACTCTCTAACGAATGATTTTTGGACAAAACATCCAACATAGAATGATCGTGATGACAATAAAGAACTTTCATGAAGAAGTTTAGTCACATACAGTCTTGAATCGTGTGCATAACAAGAAGAACAAGAAAAAGCCCTAACTGTGCTAGCCTTCAGAAACCGACGAATACACAACGTATACTCTATGAATTGAGTCAAACCAAATGCAAATGATCCTAGACTCAGAGAATTACATGATGGTGTTTGTTTTCTTTAATCTTGGCCCGAGAACACCTACCTTTACGAAGATCTAAAACCCGTTGATGTTCTGGATGCAACAGAAGATACAGGGGATGAAGCTACAGACTCCCAGCCTTTCTCCTGCTCCTCAGAAATTCTTGCTTGCCTCCAAACGACCCAAACTTCGTTGTTAAACCTTCCCCAAGAGTTTAGGGACGAGTTCTTATAGTTTTAGGATGTTGTTAAGAGTCCTAACGATACTAGGAAAGGGGCTACGAGCTCTGTTTCCTAGTTTCCAGGAAATCTGGGATTCCTTACCCAAAAGAGTAGCAAAGGTTTAGGAAACCACCAATTGGGATGAGTTCGGTTTTGGCTTACCTTACATGACTAATCACCCATCTTTTAGCCCTATATTGCCCTCTCTAATTATTGCATATTTACATACACAATTTCTGGGTAATTCCCTGTCCAGTTCATTCATATCCTTGGGCCAAATGTGTTCTATAGGCCCATTATTGTTGATGTTCATAATTACATGGTGTTGGAAGTCTCCAATATGATTATTTATTTTTATCCCTCTATATTTCTGAAATTTTTAAATTGCTAAATTTTCGGGGTGTTACACTGAGCCTGGCGGCTCGAGTTGGCTCGGACCCCTGCCAATTATCGTCCAACCTCGGGTCAGTTTGGACCTCTGCGTCAGTGGGGTTGTGCCGCAACCTCAGAGAAACTAGGATCACATCGGACATCGCCTCCTTGATTATCGCCTTGTCAATCATGCACATGTGCAAGCACGTGAGCTCGGATAGTCCGACATTATGGCCCGACTGCGCGTCAGAGCGACATCGTCAAGACAGAGGGTTGGCCGAAGCGACCTCAGTTTTGAGCTCGGATTGCTGAGTCGAGTGCGAGGCAACCTCGAAACTGAGATCTCGGACGTCGTCTTCTCGGTTCCTGGAAAGGGCCGAAGCGACCTCATACAGAACCATGATGATCAGCTGGTGCCAAAGCGACCACGCCTTCAAGAGCTCGGAGTCCAAAGCGACCTCGGACGAGTTGCGATATATACGTGCCAAAGCGACCACGCCTTCAAGAGCTCGGAGTGCCGAAGCGACCTCGCACAAGAGCTATGTATACGTGTGCCGAAGTGACCACGCCTTCAAGAGCTTGGAGTGCCGAAGTGACCTCGCACAAGCTATGTATACGTGTGCCAAAGCGACCACACCTTCAAGAGCTCGGAGTGCCGAAGCGACCTCGCATAAGAGCTATGTATACGTGTCCGAAGCGACTACGCCTTCAAGAGCTTGGAGTGCCGAAGTGACCTCACACAAGAGCTATGTATACGTGTGCCAAAGCGACCACGCCTTCAAGAGCTCGGAGTGCCGAAGCGACCTCGCACAAGAGCTATGTATACGTGTGCCAAAGCGACCACGCCTTCAAGAGCTTGGAGTGCCGAAGCGACCTCGCACAAGAGCTATGTATACGTGTGCCAAGCGACCACGCCTTCAAGAGCTCGAGTGCCGAAGCGACCTCGCATAAGAGCTATGTATACGTGTGCCGTGATGATCAGTCTATCCCCATGTAATTTCAATTAATTACATATGTATTTTGGTGATTAACAAAACTAAACTAGTTTTTATAAATAATATCTAATGAATATTTCATAAGTCTTAAAGTACAGGAAAATACCAAGGTCAAACAAGCCAATAAGGTATGCATTACTTCTCTGAAGCTTTAATCTTCTCAACATGATATTTCTCTAAGTCCTATCGATTTCTGTTGAAATTCATAACGATTTCCTTATAAGATTGAAAAGTCATGTTGTTTCAAACAAGTCGATGTCGTAACGATTTCATAAGTTACCGTAACGATTTCTTTAGAACTCGCAACGACTTGCCCGTCGTAACGATTTCATAAGTTACCGTAACGATTTCTTTAGAACTCGCAACGACTTGCCCGTCGTAACGATTTCATAAGTTACTGTAACGATTTCTTTAGAACTCGCAAAACTTGCCCATCGTAACGATTTCATAAGTTACCGTAACGATTTCTTTAGAACTCACAATGACTTGTCCGTCGTAACGATTTCATAAGTTACCGTAACGATTTCTTTAGAACTCGCAACGACTTGCCCGTCGTAACGATTTCATAAGTTACCGTAACGATTTCTTTAGAACTCGCAATGACTTGCCTGTCGTAACGATTTCATAAGTTACCGTAACGATTTCTTTAGAACTCGCAACGACTTGCCTGTCGTAACGATTTCATAAGTTACCGTAACGATTTCTTTAGAACTCGCAACGACTTGTCGTTCATAACGATTTGCTTTGCACAAAGATTTCTTTAAGCGCTCATAACAATTTGCTTTGCACAAAGATTTCTTTAAGCGCTCATAACGATTTGCTTTGCACAAAGATTTCTTTAAGCGCTCATTAAGCGCTCATAACGTTTGCTTTGCACAAAGATTTCTTTAAGCGCCCACAACGATTTGCTTTGCGCAACGATTTCTTTATAACTCATAACGACTCGATAAGTGTTCATAACGATTTGCTCTCTATAATGACTTGTTAGTATTCATAACGATTTCATAAGTCATATAGACAACGACTTTACAGTTTATATCAACTTGATTTTTTCTTATCTCTTGAAGTGTTGACTAGTCAAAGTCACACATATATCTATCTGTCACTCTTGCATTTATGAGTTCTGAATGTATCTCTGCATGCATACAGACATTATCGTCCATTATTGTGCTTACTATGTATACATCTTTTAAACAAGCTATTTGGATTGCTATTCTAGTGAACACTCACATCAACGTTTACTGACAACAAGACACAGTTTGAGTTGTCTACTGTCTAGCATTAATGTGTGCAGGGTCCTGTCGACTTTCTATCATACAACGTTGGACCTATAAACGTCAGAAGACCCTATCTCTTTGCGTGCTCAAATGGATAAAAGATAGTTGAAGCTTCCAAATTTCAAACAGTCTAACGACTACTCAAGAGAGAGACAACGGACACTTCAACTTCTATATTTCAAATTGAAGATATAAATACAAGTCAGAAGAATAGAAGAAAAGAAGACAGACAGATAGATACTAAATAGATCTTGTGTTCAAGTATTCAAATTCTTCTGCAGAAAAGTCTAGAGCCAAGAATCTCATTCCTCATCACCTTCAGCTCTTCACTCTCTGTGCTGTAATAGATTTTCTAAGAGTCCGTGTAGTTCTGAGAGTGTGCCTTGTTTAGATCCTTGCTCTCAGTGCTAGTTGCTTCAGACCTTGGCTTGTTAAAAGCTTGATCTAGGGCTTGAATTTCATTCAATTCTCTTTGAGTTGTTGTTCCCTTCAGGTGTGAAGGAAGACCTGGTAGTATCCAGGGTGTAGTTCCCTTCGGTTGTGAAGGAAGACCTGGTGAGTATCCAGGGTGTTGTTGTTCCCTTCAGGTGTGAAGGAAGACCAGCTGAGCTGGGTGTTGTTGCGTCCTTAGGGGGACTGTACCCTAGTTAGTGAAATCCTGAGTTGTTGCTCAGGACTGGACGTAGGACTCCTAAGGAGAGGAGGTCCGAACCAGGATAATCCTTGTGTTGTGTGATTGTCTTCCTTCTGTGTTTGATATTTAAACTAACAGTCAATAACCTCCTTCGAAGAACGTTTTGTGGATATTTTTAGTTACAGGTATCTTGTAGATTAATTTTAAAAGACCCATTCACCCCCCCCCCTCTGGGCTCGTCAACTGGGCAACATGCCGAAGCAACCATGCCTTCAAGAGCTCGGAGTGCCAAAGCGACCTCGCACAAGAGCTATGTATATGTGTGCCAAGCGACCACGCCTTCAAGAGCTCAGAGTGCTGAAGCGACCTCGCACAAGAGCTATGTATACGAGTGCCAAAGCGACCACGCCTTCAAGAGCTCGGAATGCCGAAGCGACCTTGCACAAGAGCTATGTATACGTGTGCCAAAGCGACCACACCTTCAAGAGCTCGGAGTGCCGAAGCGACCATACATAAGAGCTATGTATACGTGTGCCAAAGTGACCACGCCTTCAAGAGCTCGGAGTGCCGAAACGACCTTGCACAAGAGCTATGTATACGTGTGCCGAAGCGACCACGCCTTCAAGAGCTCGGAGTGCCGAAGCGACCTCGTACAAGAGCTATGTATACGTATGCCAAAGCGACCACGCCTTCAAGAGCTCGGAGTTCCGAAGCGACCTCGGACAAGAGCTATGTATACGTGTGCCGAAGCGACCACGCCTTCATTTTATTATACTCGGA
>JACBKR010003848.1:0-27212 GCA_014218235.1 Colocasia esculenta
GATCAACTTCCAGCGTAGGGGAAGTACCTAAGGACACAATCCGTTAGGTTGCACCATCGGGGGCATCTGCCACTGCCTCAGGTGGATCTCTGGGAGTAAGGATGAAATGTAGAGGGTCAAATCCAAACAAAGGTTCTTAAGGAAATCAGCCCAGAGGCGACAATAGAGGGAGTTGGGTACTTGACCCGGATTGGAATATTTCAAATTGCTTCGGATTTGGAGTGAGAATGGCTCTCAAATTGCATTAGAAGAGTGGTCTCTACTGTGATTTCAAAATGCATGCATGCTGGGCTAAAAGAAAATAAGGTTAAAGGACTAGAAAAAAATCAAGGATAATATTGTTACGATGGTGTTGAGTCAGGACTAGATTTTTATGCATGGGTCTGTCGTCCTCACGTGCCAAGCATAACGGCCTATCCGTACAGCTAAGGATCCTCTGGGATAATCATTGTTTTTGTTAAATGGGAACTCAAATCCCAGATTCCTCAGAGCCACAACGTCCTTGATATGCTCTATGGGTATAATATATAGCAAAATGCAGATAACTGGATGGTAAGGCAGCAATCGCAACCTGATGTAGTGCCAGATGAGGTAAGTCGAATTCTGCACTCAAAACTCACTAGCCAAGCAAATATCATGGAAAAAACATCATTCATTCATAGCATGGAGCATGGATAAAGTAGTCAACAGCAGGTATAGCTCACTCTATTTTTGTTTGTTTTAAACCATGAGGATGAGTGACTTTTGGCCAAGGGAGTTTGGAGTCCAAGGTAGGAGGAACCAATTGATGGGAAGGATTGATTGATCTAACATAATGAGAGGCAATGTGCTTGCCATGTGCAATTCCATCATGATTTTTTTTTATTTTTTGAAGATTTCCAAATTTTTATAAATTTTTTGAAAAATATTTGAATTTTTTGTGGGTTTTGGAAAATATTTAAATTTTTATGGATTTTGGGGATATTTGAATTTTTTATTTTGGAAAATATTTGAAAATTTGTGGGTTTTGGAAAATATTTGAAATTTTGTGGTTTTGGAAATTTGAATTTTTTGTTTGGTTTTGGAAATATTTGAATTTTTTTTTTTAGAAATATTGCCATGCCATGGCGGCATTAAAGTTATGAAGACTGATGGCGAGGGGTCCTTGTTTCTTCCCGTGTCATTAAAGAATGCCCAGACTAAGGCGTGCTTTTATAGTGGCGCCCAGAGGCTAATTGCTCATGGTTAATGGTGGCACCACCACAGCCATGCCTGAAAAGGCGACTAAGTCTGGCAGGGAGAAGGGAAGATGTTTTTTGGAGATAAGCTTGGTATGGGCGTTGAGGAGTTTGGATTTGACTTCCTTCTGCGGCGCAACCATTAGAAGATTCAGTCTCTTTTAAGCATTTGGGACTTTTGGAATTAGTTTGATGACTATTTGTTTGTAGGGACATGCGTACGACTGGGTCCATTTGGATCTCCGCGGGGACTTTGCCGCTCTTGACATGCCCTATTATGATTGATTGGTTTTGATTTTGATTTTGCATGCATACGACCAGGTCCATTTGGATCTCTGCAGGGACTTTTCAGCTCTTGACATGCATTTGACTTGATTTTTCATTGGTCATTTTTATTGCCCCTTTTTGAGACATCCTCTTATCAGGGAGTGTTTCAGGTTGGTTGCCTTGCCTAGACTACCTCTATTACCCATACTTCGGATGACTGAAAGGAGAAATAGATTTCCGTGCCTTTCAGGCAGGCTGTGACAGTAACGGTGTTTTCCGAGTCAATCAGCTTAGGGTGCCGTGAAGTGTGTGAAAGGTGCCCATGCTAAGGGAAAACCTTAAGGACCCGGGAGAGAATTTTGGACTCCTCGCGTGGAGTTCTCATAACAGAAGTGCTGCGATAGCATGGCAATATTGGATATTCATTTTTTGGTTTTTTTTTTTTTTTTTGACACTGATAAATATAATAACTTTTCACAATAAGGGTTTGGAAGGTTAAAGGAGGACGAATGCCCTGCGCTGGGGTGAGACTCAGAGACTATGAAGAATGTACAAAATTATTTGGAAATTTAAAGAAATGCATGGGGACTGAAGCCCCGAAAACAGTGGGAGAAAGGTCGGATGACCTGATTGAAAATGGAGAGGATAGAATTGCAGAAAGAATTTGGAGACCCCGGCGGGACCGGAGGGATTTGAAGAAGAAGGAGGGTGCGGTGCCCTATGGGGGAAAAGGAATCCGGATGGGCCGGAGGAGAGAAGGGAACAAGTGGGCTGTGAGGGGCCAAAAGTAAAGGTGTGCCGCATGGGGTGCATGAGGGAGGTGTGCCACGTGGAGCACTGGAAGGAGATGTGCCGCGTGGGGCACTAGATGGAGATGTGCCACGAGGGGCACTGAAAGGCTATGTGCCACGTGAGACACAAAGATGAGAATTACAAAAAGGGGCTCGATACCCAGTGTAAGAGAATGAGGAAATAAAGGGCCTCCCGTGGGGAGGGAATGTGGATAACCCAGGGAAAGGTGCTAAGAAGCACGAAAGATGATTGAAATGGAAAAGAGGGAGGTGAAGGTCCCCTGATCTTTTGCCTTGCCCGACGTTTGGGGTCCGCTTGGGAATTAGCTTTTGACCCTTAGGTACTTCCTCACATGTTTTGCCCAGCGGGCGGATTGTCTAGCTCTTCTGGGAGAGTTTGAGTGGCTCTCAATGATTGGATTGTTGACTTCTGTCAGAGTTTCAAACAATAGTGGTAGCTCCCTTGGAATGTAGTTCAATGAAAGGGTGGGGAGTTCCATTGGTTGAGTTAGAAGAAACATTGAGGGGACCGTGCCTAAAGATTATATAGCGTGTGATATGGAAAGGGGCACGTCCCCTTGGGCAATTGATGTGCCAATGATTGGGCTTTAGAGTGTGTGGGCACAATCTGCATGGTTGACCCCTTCACTAGAGTGGGAAGGTTCACAACAATGGTGTGAGGGGTCATGAGAGCTTGGAGGGGGAGATTCCCTATGAGTATTTCGAATTGAACTTGGTTGGCAATTGGAATGTTTGGCATATTTTTAGAAGGCCTTGATGGCCATGATTGGAGGGGAGGACTCCCGCTCAATGAAAATGCCTGGTATGGAAATAATGACCGGCATGCGGGGAATATGTCTTGAATCTTGAAAAGCATGCCGGGTCCCAGGGCTTCCTTCTGCTGACTCGGCTTGTTGCTCCTTAAAAACTTGCACCCGCTCTATTGGATGGGGGTGGATGTGGGGGTAGTGGAAGGCTATATGGCCTGTGGAGGTGTAATGGGTATGATGGCAAGGGTTTGCGGGCTCGGTTGCTAATGGTGTTGGTGCAGTGGGAGGTGTAATGGTTGGTTTGGCGGTAGGTTTAATGATGGAGGGTCTGGTAAATGTGGATGGCAATGTAGGAGGTGTAGGTAAATGGTGTACGAACATGACCTCGGAAGGTTCACCATTGTAACACCAAGTGGTTTCGTAGATGGGTTGGCTATCAGAAACTTCGGCCCGAGCAACGGGCTGCGGTGGAGGTATGGTAGCTGGAGCTGGTGCAACATCGGGCACATGAGCTTCTTCCTAAATGATAGGGGCATTGTATGGCCCAGTTGGAGGTTGTTGAGTCCAAGGAGGACGAATCAATGGACGCCTGGGTGGAGGCATGTTGTGGTAAATGGGAGGCGTATGTGTAAGGGTATATGGAGTAGATGTTGCATGGTGGTGAGGTGGATGGTAGATGGCGTCCACTGATCCGTTCTCTCTAGATTAATTTGATTGAATAGTTCCACGATCGGGGAGTCCATTAAATGGGCTTGAATGTAACGTCCCCGCTAATAGAGCTCTTGCATCGTATCGATTTGGTTCATGGCCAGGATGTGCTTGAACCTCGGAGCAGAGTTAGAAATGATTATTTTGACTTGCTCTGACTTCGAGATCACATGTTGCAGGAGGGTGGCCATTGACCTCCAACGGTCGACAAAATGGACAAATTCCTCATTGGCCTCATCTTCTCGGATGCTAGATCTGTGATTGATAGATAGATAAGGGCTAACGCGGTCTTTATACCTTTGAAGAAATTTCTTATGTAATGAGCGGAAGTCTCCTGCCTCACTTGGCTCTAGAGAGTAGAACCATTCAGGTGCATGGCCGTCAAGAGATTTTCTAAATAAATATGCCAAGGTGATTGGGTCTCGTTACCAACGAGAGGACTCATAGAGAAACTCCTTGACATGATGATATGGATTACCGGTGCCATTGTACAATCGGTACATTGGCATCTCCAAAGGATGTATATAAATTTGAGGGAGAGCCGGCATGGCGGCAACGGGGTCACCCGTGGAATTGGAAAGCTTATTGATTTGACCCTCAAGATCGTTCAATTTCTGGAGAAGATCATGTTGGAGTGGAGGGGTTGCCGCTGGGCATATGAGGGAGTACATGGGGGTGGCCTTGAATGAATGGGCCTTCCCAAGGGTTGGTCCGTACAGACCGGAGCACGGGAGTGCAAATGGCCAGAGGGCCGAGAGATGATGAAGAATGTACAGGGGTAGGTGGCGAAGTTGCTGGAATATACAAAGGCGGGTGCCTGGGGAAGGAGAACGAGGAGGAGTCGCACCCTCAACTAAAGATTGTATGAGATTAAGTTGTTGAGGGGTGAGCTGATCAAGTGCATTCAAGACAGTTTGCACAATGGGATCATGGCGGGGGGAAGGCTCTGTGCTAGGTTTTGATTGGTGGTAAGTGTGAGGGGACACCAAATTGGTTAGTGCGCGGTGTGCGCACATAACCATAGGAAGTAGAAGGTTGTCCCTCACGATGGTGAGATGGGCAGAGATGGGATTGAAAGGATGGAGATTTAACACTATCCTTATAGTCCATATTAAAATTAGTATGATGGTGTGGGTCCATTTTAACAAAGCAAGCAAGCAAGTTGAACAAAGATATAAGTCAACCAATGTGGTTCAAACAAATTATGATGCTTACATGTTTTTAGGAGTTTCACAATTATTAGATGGATTGAAAAATTGTTGTTCACTCGAGATGAGACCTTAGTTGGGTAGAGTATGGAACTTCGGGTACAACTAAGCTCACCCTCACCATGCAATGGGATAGCTAAACCCAGGTCAATGGAGGGGTACAACCAGCTCGGTCCGCCGTGAGGGAATCCACGGGGTACGAAGACTTACGGCGTTCCGGGAGAAGGTTCACTAGTCCAAAGGGACAGAATGCCCAATGGAGAGCTTGCCTTCATTGGAAGGGTGTGTGGAGCCTAGGATAAGAGGAAGGAGGTCCCCCCACCAATGCAAAATGCCCTATATGCAGCAGTTTATAGCAGAGATGGCAGCAAAGGGGCGTGTTTCTGTCAGTCAGCTAAATCGCGTCCGGTACAGTGGCCGCTATTTGACTTAATCGCCTCCAGTCACCTGGCCACGGATCTGAAAGCCCCAGAAGACTGTCAACACTGCGATTAGTCCTGTGGATGGTCTGTCAGACAGAAACGCGTCGGTTTTAGCCGCCGCGACAAGAAAGTGAAACGCGCCCGGTTAGGCAGACGCATTACCAAAACATTGGATCACGTCCTTTGTGTTGGACGCGATTCCAAACAGGCACCCGAGAACAAAAAGAAAGTAGGAAACAAGGAAGATGTGCAGAAAATAAAAATAACAAATACAGGGACACGTCGGACCTAGCCGCCGTGACACAAATCCGAAACGCGTCGGCTTTAGCTGGCGCGACAACAAAGTGAAACACGTCTGTCTAGGCGGACGCGTTACTAAACACTGAATCGCGTCCTCGGTGTAGGACGCGATTCCAAACAGGCACCCGAGAAATGAAAAAAATGAAGGAACAGCAGGATATGTGTATAGAAAAAGAAAGAAAAACTAAAAATAAAATGAAATGCACAGCATGCTTGCAGGGTATAAAGTAAATGCAAAAGAAGGGTGCCACGTGGGGCACGACGAAGAGGGGTAATCAAAAGGAAAACGCAAAAGAGGTGCCACCGTGATTGCCAATTGTAGGTATCGCTTTTCCGTCCCGTTTTTATAGGCGAGTTGTTGGGAACTCCCGAAAAAAGGGGAAGAGAGAGAGAGTGTGTGACTACAAAGGGGGATAAACGGAGGAAAAGAAAAACATGATCGCCAGGTACGCAAGGGCACCGAATGGAGAATGCACACGCGAAGGGGTACAAATGGAATAGTGATCGCGAATGTGTACCTTTTGGATCTTGGGGAGATTGTGCGGGGACATAGGTCCTTTCTTCTTCTACGAGCACGGCCTGCCGTGGTAGAAGGCATTTTTCGTTGATGATTACCCTGACAAAGAAAACAAAAGAAAAGAAGGGGATTAGCCACGTGTGTGTAGTATCAATCCTAAATAAATGAAATAAATTGAATAAAGAGCATGGGGAATGACTTACCGTATGGTGGCTTTTAAACCCCTAAAAGGTAGGTGTGTGTGTGTATGCTATGCATGCATGTGTGTGTGTAAAAAGGGAGAATAAAGTAAAAAGAGCCACATGGGGGCTCGGGGGAGTTGAAATGAATGAATAGAAGGGGAGGGGGTGCTTCCCGAAATATTGGATGGCACGGCGGCGCTGCTGACTGGATGGATGAAAAGGAGGAAGAAGCTTCCTCTCGCTTTGCTCCGATTCGCATGAGGAAGACGGAGGGGACGCCGACTCCGAACTTTGAGGAACGAGGATGTGGGTTGCACGAAATGGTAGATGCTCCTCCTTGGGTCGGGAGCCGAGTCGCCGATCTGACAGGGCTCCGCCGTAGTGAATGGGACCCCCTCCTACAAATGACCCTCGGGGGTCTATTTATAGGTAGAAAATCTCTGAATCGCATCGAGAACGGTGTACGCGTTAAGGTTGGAATCGCGTCCAGCTAGGCCGCCGTGACTTAAAAGTCAAACTGACAGGACAGGCGTACCCTGCAGCCATGCTCTTAATCGCGTCGGGCAGGGACGCCGCGACTTAAAAGTCAAACTGATGTGACAGGCATATCCTGCAGCCATGCTTGGAGTCGCGTCGGGTAGGGGTGCCGCATTTCTCAACCAGATCATGCCTTCTAACAAGATCGCCCTTTGATTTGACAGGTGGTCAAAACGCGGCATCCTTCCCAAACACGATTCGGAAATTGCCATGATTTGGCGACGTGGGAGCTCTTAAATGCCACGGTTGTTGGGTACGCATAGGCTTTTTGACTTTTAATCATGTCGCACATGGCGGACATGACAATGCATCACTCTGAATTGCGTTGGTACGACATGACGCGACAAAGAATTTCCAAATTTTTGTATTAATGCAAATATGGAAATTTGAGACGCGTCGTATCGAGTCGACGCAATAAGCATCAATCGATATAATAGCGTCGGGAGGACCTGACGCGTTAAGGGAATCGATGCAAGCCTCAGAATCGATGCATAGTCACGTCCACACAAACCGACGCGTTTCCTCTACCCAATGCAACAATGGGCCAATCGGCCTAGTCACGCCCAACATGCCCGGCACGACTTGATGGAATCGCATCGACCATGCCGGACGCATTTCAGATGCGACCGCTAGACCCGTCGCAACTTCAAAGAATGCGCCCACCAGACCCGTCGCGACTCGAATTTCTACCCACGACCTCCGATGAGCCTTGGAAATGAAGGGGAAGCACCAGGGAAGAATGGGGTGATCCGAGAATGATTGGGAATTACTCTTGCAAGGCAAAAATAGGGCCATTTGTGGCATCATGGCGCAATATGAAATTTACTCGCGGTGGAGTCAAAATCGTGTGTCTACAGGGTGGATCTTCATTATCTTTGATGGATGCTTCCTTTAGTTTCTTGCAAAGATTTTTTGCATCTTCATCATTACTAATAATTTCCTTTTTCAAGGAAGGGTTAGATTCATCAAAAATAACATGTACAGTTTGTTCAATTAATAAACTTATTTTATTGAAAACTCTATATCCTTGGGTTTAAAAGTGTAACCCATAAAAATACCTTCATCTGATTTGAGATCCAACTTACCAATATTTGACTTACTATTATTGTGAATGAAGCATGGGCATCCAAATATTTTGAGATGGTTGATCTTGGGTTTCTTCTACTTGTATAGTTCATATGTTGTTTTCTTCACTATGGGCCTGATCATAGCTCTATTGATTATGTAGCAAGCTGTATTAATTGCTTCTGCCTAGAAATATCTTGGGAGGTTGTATTCAGATAACATAGTTCTTGTCATATCCAGTAGTGTTCTATTCTTCCTCTCAGCTACTCCATTTTGCTGTGGTGTTCTTGGTGCTGAGAAGTTGTGTTCAATTCTTAGATCATCATAGAATTCTGCAAACTTGTCATTCTGAAATACTCCTCCAAGATCTGATCGAATACTTATGATGCTAAACTTTTTATCCTTCTGAACTAGCTTGTTGAACTTTACAAAACTATCAAAGGGTCATCATTGTGTTCAAGAAATGATACCCATGTCTATCTGGAAAAATCATCAACAATAACAAATCCAAAATTCTTCCCTCCTAAACTTGTTGTTCTCATTGGTCCAAATAGGTCCATATGAAGCAATTCTAGAGGTTTAGAGGTAGTAATATTTGTCTTAGATTTGAAAGAAGATATTACATGTTTTCCTTTTGCACGAGGTTTACAGATGTTATTCAGTCTTGAATTCATCTTGGGTAGATCTTCCACTAAACCATATTTGATAAGTTTTCTAATTCCATCCAAACTGGCATGTACTAGTCTTCTGTGCCATAGTTCAGCATTTTGCTCTTTGTTGGCTGCTAGACGAATATCTTGACTTTTCAAATCTCCTAGATGTAGTACATACATATTTCTTTCTCTGCAGGCTTCGAAGATTGTTGTTCCTTCCTTGATGATTAGGCATTTGGATTCCTGAAACTTGATTTGATGACCCTTGTCGCATAACTGACTGATGTTGATTAAGTTGTGCTTGAGACCTTCGACGCAGAGAACATCTTCAATCAGGGTCTTGTCTTTACTTCCAATTGTTCTACAACCAATGATTGTACCTTTACCATTGTCTCCATATGTTACTGTTCCTTCTTCATTCTTGATAAATGAGAATAGCTTTTTATTTCCGGTCATATGCCTTGAGCACCCGCTGTCCAGGTACCACTGTGATGCTCTAAGGCTTCTCTGTAATAAATCAATGAAATTTAGGTACCCAAGTTCTTTTGGGTTCTGATTGGTTAGCTTCTACATAATTTCTTTTTGGAACCAACTTTAGGTGTTTAGTTGTACATATGTTTTTAGTATGACCCAATTTGTTACAGTGAGTGCAACAGACAATATTATTTATTATTTTGTTAGACTTACTATTTTTATTTGTTTTTATTTTATAACTAGGTTCTTGTTCAGCTACAAATCTTGGCAGTGGATATACTTTGGGATATACAACTGTTTCTTCATTTTCTAGTGGAGTATACCCAATTCCATATTTCTTCCTACCTGATCTTCTTGCCCCTTTTAATATTAATGAAGATCTTGCATTTGTTAACTTCTCAATTGTGGCTGTCAAATATTCGTTGTCTTTTGTTAATACATTAATTTCACTCTTAAATTTACTTATGGTTTCCTTGCTTTCTAGACTTGATATCTTTTCATTTTTAATTTTTACATCTTGACATAGTAACTCGTTTCTTCATTTTAGTTCTAAAATTTGCTTTTCCAATTGTTCAGTTTCTGATTTTAATCTGAGTTGGTTATTTCAAGACATGCATAATTTTCTTGATTGATTTTAATTGCTTACATACATCTTTATATTTACTGTATAGCTCATTGAATGCTTCTTCTAAACTATCTGAATCAGATTCATTACATGAAGTAAAGGAAGAGTCTGAAGTTACCTTATCGTCAATATTTGCCATAAATGCTAGGTTCGCATTTTCTTCTTCTTCTTCACTGGAGCTTGATTCACTATCTGTGTCACTTTCATTGTTCCATGCAGCATCCATAGCTTTCTTCTTGTATTTCATGAATTTCTTGGTATTATCCTTTTTCTTGAATTCTACATTTTTAAGTTTCAGACATTCAGCCTTGAGATGTCCAGGCTTCTTACATTCATAACAGATAGGCTCATGTCTCTTAAATTCTTTGCCTTCAAGTCTTTTGAACTCTTTTCCTTTCTTGAAGTGTCTCCTTCCTAACAAATACTTCTTTTTGGCTAGAATTCGTTGTAGTCGTCTGGAGAGAAGAGCTTCTTCATCTTCACTATTTTCTTTACTCCTTTCACTTTCTGATTTGCCTTCAGATGTGTTTTCTACAGCCTTGGGGGAATTGTTGTGTTTTTTCTTGCTGGAGGATTCTCTTAGCCTTTCTATGTTTATCTCATGAGCCATTAGAGACCCAATGAGTTTTTCAAGATACACTGTCTTGAGATTATTTGCTTCTTCTATGGCAGTAACCTTGGGAGTCCATGTAGTTGGTAGAGATCTAAGTATTTTCCTTACCATGTCTCTCATCTCATACCTTTTTCCTAGCCCAGCCAGGCCATTTGTGAAGTCTGTAAACCTATTGTACATTTGAGAGATCGACTCTTCTGAATGCATTTGAAATTTATCATACAGTGTTACTAGTATATCTATTCTAGTTTCTCTTACCTTCTATGTTCCTTCATAGGTGAGTTTCAACATATCCCACATTTCTTTGGCTGATTTGCATGTAGATATCCTGTTGAACTCCTTCTTGCTTAGTGAACAACACAATATGCTCTTTGCCTTACTGTTTTGGGACATCTGTTTCTTATCAGCATCTGTCCAATTTTCTTTGGAGTTTAGAATTATTAGATCACCTTCTTCTATTATGGTCCATAACTGATAATCTAGATCTTGTAGAAAGAACTTCATTCTTGTCTTCCAATAATTGTAGTCTTCTCCATCGAACAGTGGAGGCCGGTTGACTGATTGTCCTTCAGCATATCATTGGGCTGCCATTTATCTTTGCTCTTCAGATCGTGAGATCTTTTTCTTAAAGTGACTAGGCACTGATACCACTTGTTGACCAGGTTGCAAGACTAGAGGGGGGTGAATGGATTGCTAAAAATTTCTTTTATAAATATTCCTGTTAATGAAATACGTTGACAGAAGACACTAAACTCAAGTGTTAGAGTTAATAAGTAATGGAGACAGAATAAAAACAATCACAAGAACAACAAAAATTTATCCTAGTTCAGATCTCCTATCACAAGGAGTCCTACATCCAGTCCCCAAGCAATAACTTGAGATTCCACTAACTAAGAGTACAGTCCCCCTTAAGGACACTTACACATCCAGTAGAAACTGGCCTTCTCTTCACTACACGAAGAGGCAATACTTCACCTGATACAATAGGTCTTCCTTCTAACAAAAGGAAGCAACCACCCACTCCACAGTAGGTCCTCTCTTCACAGATGAAGAGGAGCACTCAAGAAGAGTAAGAGATGATGGCCCCTAAACCAAGCTTATAGCAACTGCTTGATCTCAGGTGGAATCTGAGAGACAAGAGAATTACACAGGAGGAAGTTCTCTCAGATCTAAAAACAAGCTCTCAAAAATTAGAAGACAGGTGCTTTCTGGAGAGCTAAGAGCAAGAGACTTTTTCTGAATGAAGGAACATGCTCTACTTTCTTCCGTTGTTCAAAAGTTTTCTTTCATGGAGTCAACAGACTTCTATTTATCTTCTCGTGAGGAAGTATTCGTTGAAATGTCTATTATCTCAGATCTTGAAACATGTTAGTTATGTCTGATCCAACGTAGGAATCAGGAAAACCTGCAGTCATTAAATGTTGAGATAGACACATACAGAGAGAAAGATTATCTGGATATCCTCTTTGCTTCTTTCAACGTGACAAGTCCAACGTTGTAAGGTGAGTGACTATCAAAAACCTGCACACAATAAATGTTGGAGCATAGACATCTTAAATGTGTCGAAACTATTAGTCCACGTCATAGGCCATGCTTCAGGAGGATATACCGAAGAGGAAAATTCGTTCTGTCAACATTTAAAGTTCTACTATATGTGACATGAATATGGTAATTCAAAAGAGATGTCGTGCAAAGATATTGTACCCAAAATAATAAATGTTTGAGTGCACAGGATACGCCATAGTTCGCAGGAAAATTTGAAATACACAGTGATTTGAAAATACATTTGAATATCATGAGAGATAAAATATAATCAAGACTATCTAGAATGATTATAAAAATAATATACATTAATTATCTAAAGCACAATCGTTGTTAAAGGAAAGTCGATGTTTAGAGACAGTCTATGTAAAATGGCAGTCGATGTCCAACACAACTGATGTTCAAGTGAAGTCGTTGTGAGTGAAATCTTTGTTGGAATGGAATCGATGTTGATGTGAAATCGATGTTGATATGTGACCATATCTATGTTGAATGTGATCGATGTTAAAATGAAATCGATGTTGAACGTAATCTGTGTATAAATGTAATCGATGTTGGAGCATAATTGATGCTGGAGTGAAATCGATGTTCTAAGTGAAGTCAGTGTTGAATCGAAATCGATGTTCTAAGTGAAATCGTTGTTGAACCGAAATCGATATTTAAATGAAGTCGATGTTTAAGTGAAATCAATGTTTAAGTGAAATCGATGTTCTAAATGAAATCATTGTTGAACCGAAATCGATGTTTATGTGAAATCGATGTTTAAATGAAATCGATGTTTAACTAAAATCGATGTTCAACTAAAATCGATGTTTGAATGAAATCGATGTTTAACTAAAATCGATGTTTGAATAAAATCGATGTTTGAATGAAATCGATGTTCTAAGTGAAATCGATGTCTGAATGAAATTGATGTAGTAACAGAACAGTAATCGTTGTGAACTTACAACAGTAGTCGGTGTAGACTTAGGCAAATCATATGCAATTGACTTCTAATAAAAATGAGTATAAGTAACTTACTGATGTTTTTTATTTGATACCTATTGACAAGCTTCAGAGAATAGTGTTAGTCAATAATGTCCAGGGTTTTGTTAGTCACCATAAAAATATATAATATATAAATATTTATATAGAGATGGACTAATCATCACTCTCTTAGCTAATTCTGGGACGTTAAGGTGGTTTGCTTGTTCTTCCGGTGCACATCAGTTAGTCCTTCTCACTGCCTCACTCTACGTGGTTTCGGTACCATCTAGAGGGGCCAGGCATGGGACCCTAGTTCGACCAAACTACGATAGTTGTGTGTTCACTTGTAGTTCCGCGTCTCACTCCGATGGGAGGTGGTAGACATGAACTGGTGGTCAAGGGTAAGGCGCATGGCGCACCTGACTGGTTGACTAGTGGTAGTTGTTCTCCGTGGCTAGTGTCTCTGTCTAGGCAGTTGCTCTTTCTGTCTATGTTTGCAGCCTTGGGGTTCGTCCCAGTGTCGTGGTTTACACGGGTTTCTGGTCCCAACATGTTTAGACCGATGGCCATGCAGTTTACCTTTCACTTCCGCACTTACTCTGTTAGTAGAATAGATTATCTTGCGTATTTACGATTTAAACATATATCTATTCTGCTTATTAGAACTAGTGGGAGATTGGTAGTCCTACTGGGCTTCTTTGTGAAGCTTATTCCTTCCTTTACAGGTGAGACTTCACAGCAGCACTTTCCTTGGCGGGTAGAGGAGACCGGGCCATAGTAGACGACGTCCTCGTTGAGCAGTGTCCCCTTTGTATTTGTGACTCGTCACCCTCGAGGTATGCCCCTAAGGGATTTTTTATTCCCTTTTTCTTTCTGCACTTGTACTTGTTACTGTACTAGATTTGTACTTTGTGGTGGACGTTTTACTTCACTTGTTAGTACATTTTAGTGCTTGTTGTCGTTACTTACTTCCTTTACATATCTTGTTAGACTGGTCCGTTAGCCCTTCTGGGTCTCCGGGCATGTGGGCCGCTGTGCCGGTAGTCAGGTTCTCATTGGGAAATGGGGGTTCGGGCATTACACAATACATATGATATTGCACAACAACTAGTTAAAACAACAACATATATTGTCCCAAGTAACGGTAACAACCTCTCACGGGACAAGCCCTCAAGTGCCTAGCACCGGGCGAACGACTAGTGTAGGACGTGCTAGGAATAGCACAGGTGCCAAGAAACCAGAGATGCAACGGAAAGGAACTCCGAACAGGTCGTCAGTCACTCTCTGTCTGAGAAGGCGATAGGGTCACTGTCGCTTTCTCAGAGGAGGCGATACAGAGGTTGTCGCAACAAGAAGGTGACACCCGGCCTGTTGCGACCTAGGTCAGAAGGCGACGGGGAAAGCGTCGCGATCTGGGTCGTGATAAAAACAATGTCAGGACCACAGACAGAAGTCCGAGTGCCGACTCGAGACCTCTACTATCCCCACAATAAACCAGGTTAGATGGCGATGACCACCCCGTAGTAACCAGAACGTGACAAGGTGAGCGTCGCTACTAGACCAGAAGGCGATGTGGAGACACGTCGCGTTCTGGGTCGTGACAAGCACCTTGTCGCGACCACAGACAGAGACCTGGGTGCCAACCCGAGCCTCCCAAAACGCCCCTAAATGGCAAATCTGGTGCACACAGAGAGAGGGGAAATGATGTAAACACATGAATACCATACAATCCACCCTCATTCACACCCATGCATGTCAAGGAGACGCAACTACACTCTAAAACCTGACATGCATATCATGGGATCACATAAACCCCAATCCCCAATCATGCTCAGAGGAACAAACCAAGCATCCACATTCACCTAATATGGATTCTACAAGGCTTGGAGAAGGGATGGAGATCCTAGCATGATAGAACTAGGAGGAAGGATAAGGGTCCCTACCTCAAAATGAAGAGCCAACCCGTTGGGGTCTTCTCTTGTGCATGGCGACCTCCTCCTCACTCCAAACTCCACACTCATGCCATCCACGAGCAATGTACATCCTCCTACATGCCGAAGGAGAGGTCACTGCTGTAGACGGTTTGTTTCCGCGCCGTCACTGGATCTCTCGGGTGCTCGCGGATGCCGCCGGACTCTCGTTGGTGATGAAGGGGTCGCCGGTTGATCACGTTGACCCTCCGTTGACTGAGTTGACTAGAAGGAAAACGAAGCAAACAAGCGAAACGAAGGGGAGTTGGTGATCGCCAGGGCCTTACCTGTGCCCAAGGAGTGATGTGGCCACGTTGGAGTGATCGCCTCGCGTAGCGGATGGAGATGGGACCTCGTCTTCTCCTCCTTCGGCCAGCCAAAGGAGAAGAGCTCCGTAGTCTTCTGCGGGTTGTTCCAGCCAAAAAAAGACTCTATTAGACTCTAGGGAGTGTGGTAAATGCTCAAAATGAAGTATGAAAAACCCAAAAGGAAAGTCCCGTACCGGTTGCGGACTTAAGAAGAGGGGTGGCCAAATGCTATGACCACCGTTCTTCCCTCCGTTTTTGGTTGGGAAACCCCTTTCTAGGTGTGTAGGAAGGTGACCTACGTGCCTAGAGTGAGTGGGAAGGTGTGTGCAACATGTAAATTAGCTAAAACGTAAGTAAGAGAAGAGAGAGGGAGGGAGGTGTAGATCCTCGTTGTTGTTGTTGTAGCTCTTTGCAAGGGCTCCTCCAGCTCCAAAGCAATCCTCCTGAACGTCCCAAGTGTGGAGAGAGTGAAGAGGATGAGTGGTGGAAGGTTGGATAAGATTTTCTCTCTCCTCTCTCAAAGCTTCAGCATATGGACGTCCAGCCTCTCTCCCCTGGCTCAGAGGGCTCAAAGGGAAGTTATATAGACAGTGGAGCTCAGGGTTGAGAGCCTTGGATGCTCAAGTGTGAAGAAACACACTTGCACACATGGAAATCTTGGTGTTTAGCTCCAACCAATGGGGAGAGGCCAAGTAGGATTTTTACTGGGTCAAGGGGGTGCTAAGGTGGCCCAAATGCCCGTTGGGAACGGTCACATGCGTTGCATGGCCGAGAGAATGGTGCAAGTGGGCTGGAATCTCGGGGTAGTTGCGCAGACCAGGTAAACGACATTGGTGTCCATGGATCAGGCCGCCAACCGCATGCAGACGTCCATGGATGTGGACGCCCACTTTGGTCAGTGTCCAGGGGTATTGCCGCCAACCAGTAGTCTGTGGCCATCGATGCTTCCGTCTACATGGTATCCGAGGCTGGTCAACAAATGGTCAAACGAGGCTTAATGGGCCAAAAGAGCCTTGCGGGAGATGGGCCAAATCGCGCGTCTACAAATGCCCCTCCGAGACATCCGGTCTTGCAAGGGAGCAGAGCGGACTGAAAGGTTGGTGTCTTGGTAACAAAGGACGCGGAGATTTAATGGAAGGCCATCTCCGAGGATAGGAATTCTAGCGAACCAAACAAAAGAGTCAGGCTAGAAACAGATGACGTATCGTCTGAGAGATAAAATAGGGGTAAGAAAAGGGTGATCTACCCGTGTAACTACAACTGCGACCCAATGGTAGGGTCCCTGGCATGGCCGTGTCAGACTTTGACTAGTTTCTGGTGTGTTTGAGTCAAAGGAGTTGTAATATGACGATTGCATCAGGAGGGTCTCATAACCGGAGCTCGTGGGCTCGCTGGCCTAATCAGGACGTCGGTCCCGAATTAGGAGGTCATGGAGACAAGGAGTTCGTTGATCTCTCAAAGGATTATCAAAAGATTCTAACTGGAATCTCATGCTTGGAAAGCCTGAAGTCTGGAATTAAGCTCGCGACTGGCGAAGGCTCAAATGAACTCAATAAGGATTGCTTGACTATTTGTGAAAGACACGGTGGGACAAGTGGAAAGGGGGGACAACAAATACCCGATATCAGCTTGGATAGTCATGAAGGGCGAACCCGGTAGGCTACCTGAGCTGGGGGAGCCATGGAGCAATCATATGATCGAGGAAAATCACCATTTTTTTTTGTGTTAGTAAGAGAATGTTAGCAGTGAAGATGCATGCTGGTGTGGGTTGCCTATCTAAAATGCAAGTTAGCACCAGAGGAAAATTCTAAAGGCCATACGAATAACTGAGAGATCGCAAACCCATCATGGTTTTTTTTTTGGTGAAAGGGAACTCAGGGTTCACGGTCGCCAAGTTATTCGCCTCTGGTGGGGTCCTATGTTAGACATACCTGCAACGCTCAAGGTAGCATGAGCGTTCCGAAATTTAAGCGCAGCTTGTGCTTAAGATATCTGCAAAACAACTTGAAGCACAAGATAAAGGATAATGGCCATATAAAGAATAAGAATTTAAAAACTTCCGGTCAGTAAACGTCCACATCGCTGGCCGCCAGTAACCATGTTAACGTCCAGAGATGTGGCCACCAACCAACACTGACGTCCACCGATCTGGACGCCTACCTGATAGCGGATCAGACCGAAAAATTAGGTGATGGGAGTCCATAAGGACTCTCTCATCTCCTACCTCCGTCTCTCCCTGCTCCTGCTGCGAACCAGAGAGCTGAGAGTTAAAGAAGCACAGTAAAATGGCCTCCTCATCGACTGGACGATCCACAGGCGTGAACCTCAGAGTTCTAAGTGAAGTTCCGGGTAACTTGAGCACGCGTCTGGCCAATGGAGAGGTAAGCAAAGATTATTTCTGCTCCTTCCTGGGCTGAAAATGCCCCGAACAACGTTCTTACAAAACCCCCACTCCCATGCAGGAAATCCCAGCATTCCCTAGCCAAGGCCAGGTACGGGCCTTTTCCTGGTTTGTGAATCTGGTGAACGCTATTACGCTGGACATGCGTGGCTTTGTTGGCATGTGGAACCTAAGCTTTATGGTGGTACTGGCGAAGAACATGAAGGACATGTGGTGGGGTTCGATGCTTTGGGGCGCTGATAGAGAGATGGCACCCACATACACATACTTTTGTGTTCCAGGCGTTCGAAGTGAGTGTCTTGCTAGAGAGGTGAGCTGTTCCTGGGATGGCGGCGGTGCTTGGAGTATGATGCAGCGACTCCTCTCCTCCCGTGGGAAGAGGTCCTCGCGGACATCGTACGGGACAAGAAGGAAGTGTTACGGATGACGAACAAGAACGGAATTTTCCTGGACGGACTGGCCTGGTGGCTGATTCAGCATGCCAAGGAGATTGGCGGAGAGAGGGCGATGCGAGGGCTGACACTTTTCCTAGCCGGGGTTTTCTTGTTCCCCACGAGCGGCGATTTCATCCTCTACGAGCACGTTGGAGTACTTTCTCTACTGTGCGCGGGCTGTCACTTGCCCCTGCAGTGCTGGCCCACCTATACAGTTCGCTCACCACAATGAGCCTAGGCGGACGCACATGCGGGAGTTTGTTTCTGCTCCAGGTATGGATGGAAGCTCATTTAAAATTTGATTTTGCTGACAGGCAACCTTCCCCCTCCAGAATCTTCCTTCGGAGTTCGGTTCACTGTAGCAGGTCATGGTATGAGCTGGAAGATGAGATCAAGTGTGTGACAGCACACTTGAAGAGCAGAGATGCCTGGAGGGATCATTTGGCATATTTGGGAATGGATGAATTCATCGTGAGGCCACTGTTCATGAGAACCACTGAGTTCAGAGCCCGAACCAAGGAGGACAGAGATTTGTGGCTGATTGGAGCTGATCAGATAGTGGTGTACCAGCCACACTGGTGTCATTGTCAGCTTGGGATTCCACGGGGAATTCCCACCTCATCCAACTGCACCGACATGATAGTCACTGGGAGAAATGAGAAGCTGATGAAGAAGGCCATGAAGACTTGGGCAAGGTACACGGTGAGCAAAAAGTGGGCATGGCTGTGCAGGAAAATTGGGAGGAGATTTGAAATATGAGGAGTTCAATGATGGCATTTGCCCTACTGCTTGTGATTTCTTTATGGCCCGTAGGGAAAATGATGTACTTTCTTGATTGAATAAGTGTAACACAAATTTGATGAATAAAAGTGAGTTGCATTTGTGTTGAATTGGCTTGAATTGCTTGACTTGTGGAATGTGTGGAATGAAATAGCCTCAAAAGGTTCAAAAGAGTGTGCTGTGAGGACTGGGTGCGGGGGAGTCGACGTCCATATCGATGGCCGTCAAAGACTGGTAAACGTCCAGACACAGGTCGCCAACCACTGAGACAGATGGTAAACGTCCACACAAGTGGCCGTCTATTTCAAATTAGACGTCCAAACATGGTCGTCGACCAAACTTCGAGGTCTGACATTGAAGAGACCTTGGCGTCCACACCCAGGCCGTCAAGGGTACGTCAGCGGCACAAGCTTGACGTCAG
This sequence comes from Colocasia esculenta, assembly GCA_014218235.1. NCBI lineage: Eukaryota > Viridiplantae > Streptophyta > Magnoliopsida > Alismatales > Araceae > Colocasia > Colocasia esculenta. The sequence goes on from JACBKR010003848.1 coordinate 19,172, forward strand.
AAAAAGTTAAACAGCCAGGTATTGACGTTAAACCAGAAAACTGCCTTTTTTGAACCGATGCTTTCTCCGGGCGCCACTTCATCTTCCTAAGCGCCGGGAGAAGCAACCCCGAACCCTTCACCTGCTTACCTTGCTCAAGATTACGATGAGGACGAGAGAGAAAAGAGGCGTTGTCCGAGGCTGCCGTCAACCGGAGGAGGAAGAGAAGAGGTGGAGATGGCTATGGCAGAGGAAGAGGAAGAGGCGGCGGTGGGTGACATCCCGAGGAGGGAGAGACCGCTGGAGATGACGAGGGAGGAGATGAGACGGAGGCGGAGGCACCTCGACGGCCCAAGGTAGGCCTCTAAAACCTCTGTTTGGATGTGTTTGTGATTTGGTGAAAAGGAGGGAAAACAGGGAAATGTTGTCGGGTCAGACAGGAACTTAATGGCAACATCGGTTGCCGTCGAGTTCCTCCCGGCGTCCAACCCCTTGCCGTCAAAAGGAACTTGACGTCAAGGTGCGGTCGCTGACAGAAGAACATGACGACCACCCATGGACGCTGACTCTGAGTGAATGGCAAACCCCTTGCCGTCAATGTTGATAAACGGCAGTCGATGCTGACGTCAAGTTTTTTGTTTTTTTACAGGGTAAAGGCCGATGAGGAGCAGGGTGACTTGGGATTTGTGCTGGGCATAGTACCGGGCCCTGCCAGAGGTCCAGCAAACCCAGATTGCTCGGATGGGGTTCGGGCATATCCTATCGGTGCGGCCCTTCCATGTGGACGTACCGTACCTGGAGGCACTCCAGGAGAGGTGGGAGGAGGATTGCAAGGCATTCATCATGCCTTGGGGACACATGATACCCACATTGGAGGATGTGGCGTATCTGACAGGACTGCCGGTTCAGGGAGAGCCGGTAGTCGGACTGAAGAGGAGGGACTACTACGACGACATAGTAGAGCTGTTGGGGCCAGAGTTTGTGGCTGGGAGGAGGAGACCGATCCGGAGCATCCTGCTCGGATTGTTGTAGGAGGTAGGATTGAGGGGTAGGAGGAGAGGACCCCTAGAGACACTGGATGAGTTCTACACTGGAGTGCGGGGGGCACTCGACCTAGGAGATCGGAGCAAGGAGCGTTCGGTGCGGACCTTCGTCGCCTACCTCTTCGGGCGGCTCCTCTTTGCCACGCAGTCATCCCAGATGAACTGCAAGTTCGTGCTACTGTTGCGGGACCTGGAGCAGGCAGGGCGGTATGCTTGGGGTGCTGCAATGCTGGACATCTTTTCGCTCTCCTCCCCAGCAGTTCGCAGCGCTCTCAGAGCACAGGGGGCTTCACCCCCTTCTTACAGGTACACAACTTTCTTTAAATGCTCATCATTGAATAATGCTTAAATTGCCTGATTGACATTTTGTTCCTTGTTGCCTTGTAGATCTGGGGGTACACCCGCTTCCCCATGGGACGCGGGGTACAGGTGGAGGGGTGCCAGACCATGGTGCCTCTCATGGAGAGGTGGGAGGTAACTCCCGACCCGAGGGTGGAGGATCGGCGCATGGAGGACGTGCGGGCCGCGCTGGACCACTATCCCCACGAGCAGGTACAAAAACTCAACTAGCTCTCGTGCATTCTTTCAATTGCTTTCCAATGATCCCTTTTGATGTGACTGACCAAAGTTTCTTCCTTGCAGGTGGTGTGGACCCCATATCAGGGGGAGGCGGACGCTTCGCACCCAGCGGTGGCGGCGGGTCGCCCCTGTTCGACCGCCACCTGCTCTTGCTCTGCCTGGGGACGTGTGAGGTCCTCTACCTAGAGTTGGTGGTGCGGACTCTGGGCTGGCACCATCCGGCCGTAGAGGTACCCTCTCTAGGTAGGGAGGGACACTCTCGCCAACGGTTCTTCGCTGAGGACCGGTACTGGGGTGAGGAGCACGGGAGCACCGTCGCCTACTGGCGGAGGGCGGCGAGCAGGTGCTCTAGCAGAGAGACCTCCAGGACAGCGCGGCGTACCTGGAGGGGTACCGAGCACGTTACACCGGACGACTCCGGCTTGACTGGCGAGTGGTGAGTGAATTTGTAACTCTAAGCCTTGATTGGTGGATTGCCTCATTTGATTTGACCTTGAAGTGCGAATGGCAGATGCCGGAGTCACAGGCCATGCGCCTCCTAGAGGGACGGCTCGCCGAGCAGGAGGTGGAGCTAGCGAGGTTCCGCACCGAGGTTCGGACATTGGTAAGTAACATCTCGACCTATCTCGAAATTGATTTGACATTGATTTGATTCGATTGCTGACCAAGATATGTGAATGCAGAGGGCGGAGCAGCAGAGGGTGCGGGCGAGCCACGATGCAGGGGCGAGCTCGTCTGCCCAGCCAGCCGGAGGGGACCTGGCGGTCTGCCTGCAGGAGGCCCTGGATAGGGCGAATGAGAGGATCCAGGAGCTCGAGGCGGAGGTAAGACACTGAACCAAACCTGAACACTTGTGATTTGATTTGATTTGACATGTTTTCTTTTTTTGGTGTGCAGCGATAGGCAGGAGGAGTAGCGACCCTCCAGGCGCAGGTGGAGGCCCTGCGGCTGGATCTATCGAGGATGGAGGGTCGTATGACCGCGTTTCGAGACAGCGCGAGGGATGCGGAGGCCGAGAAGATACGGGCCATCGAGGCCCGGGTGCAGGCTATCGCGGACCTAGAGTTCCTGAAGAACCGGGTGTTGAAGAAACGCCGGGAGCAGCAGCGACAGACTCAGCAGGAGGCGGCCGGGAGGATGGGGTTCGTGTTCAGGTCTCTTGATGACATCATGTCATTGGGAGATCCGTCCGTCGGACGAGGAGCGGGAGCACGCCCAGAGGCTTCCATTGCGATGAGACCTCCCGTCCCAGACAGGCATCAGGAGAGGGAGGAGGAGGAGGTCAGCAGCTCGCGTAGGCCGAGGCCTAGCGAGGGTGAGAGGAGAGAGGAGTGAGCTTTTGTACCACCAGGAGTATGCCCCTGTCATGACATGTACAGAACTTGATTATTATAGTGGAATTTGTGAACTTTTGTCATTTGCACTTGAATGGTTTGTTTCTGTTCTTTGGTTCCTGCATCCTGTATCCACAACACTTAAAGGAAACAGATTAGTGTTGATCTGTTTTTAGCCCCTTGCCTACGATGTACCTTTCTTGAGATCTGGTCAAGGGACTAATGTCTAATCAAAGATAGGAACGTAATAAAATAACTGAAAGGAAAATATGCACATGCATTTTTTTTTGATAAGAAATAAGGAGAATATTAGTATATATACATGGTACCACTAATTTTTTTGGATTTTTGTTTTTTTCTAATTTTCTTTTGGCTTTTGAAAATAAGGGAGAAAATACGAGAGAAAATATGTACAACGTGAAATATATACATCAAGGGACTCTCTTTTTGTTGTTTTTGCATTCTTGTATTTTTTTTTTTGGATTTTTGGACTCTAAGACACATATTCATCATATGTTGCGGTATAGGGTTTACACGATCTACTTAACCACAAGAGCCAAGAGTAAGGAGGGACGTGCATGAAATTTTTGATGTTAGGCATTGCCCCTAGCCTTCTTGATGTTTTCCACCACGGAAGGTATATACAATCAAATTGCCCCTAGAGGGGGAAATGGGAAGAAAAGTATAGAAAATCATGTAGAACTTTGGTTCAAACTACTTTTTGTTTCCAAACCGACATCTCATATTAACAGACTTGGTCAACCATTGTTTTCACGGGGATTTTTTTCATTTTATTTCTGATTTCTGGGGTGGAGGCACGTACTTTTTGCTACCTCCTTGAGTTGGTCAGCCTTTTTCCGGGTACGTACTTTTTGCTACCCTTTTTTGACCTTTTGGCTTTTCTTTCCCTTTTGAGGCTTGATTTGACATTTTGCCCCTTGCTTTTTTAGTTTGCCCTTGTTTTATGGTGACCTTGTCCTCTTAAAAGAGAGTGGGTGGTCCCCTACTCGTAGTTTTTCCGTTTCCAGACACGACCGAGTGGGAAAAGAATAGGGGAAACACATTGACCGGATGAGACCGCCCGAGTGTACTTGTGATTTTCCAGTTAGGGGTAGTACTTTAACATCGTGAGGTGTGTGAATAAACCCTTCCTTACTAATGACCAATTGGAAAAAGTAGGAAAAGTAGACCCCCACCTTAACAAGTGATGAATGATCGACTTGACGGACTGACTGACTGACTAAAGGTAGAATTTCTTGAGGTAGACTGCATTCCAAGGGTGCGTTAGCTCAACTCCTTCGGCATCCACTAACCTATAAGCATTCCCTGAGTATGCTTCTTTGACAACGAACGGACCCTCCCAATTTTCTTGCAATTTGCTCCTGGGACCTGGTGCCTTTATGATTTTGCATTTTAGGACCAATTCACCTACTTCGAATTTTCTCTCAAGAACTCTTCTGGCATAAAAACGTGCAATTCTCTAACGATAGACTTGTGCATAGTCAGCCGCTATCATTCGCCTTTCATCTAAGAGTTCAAGTTGTGCCAACAAGGCTTCCTGACGTTGATCAGGATCAAGTTCGGAATCCAATTGAACTCTAAGAGAAGGGACGAAGATCTCATATGGGAGTATCGCATCCGATCCGTATGTCAAAGCGTAGGGGGTTTGCCCCGTAGGAGTGCGGACGGAGGTGCGATAAGCCCAAAGAGCTTCAACCAAGCGATCTGGCCAGTTAGCATTGTTGTGAGATTTGCATGTTTTCTTTATGATTTTAATGAGAGTCTTGTTAGTAGCTTCAGCTTGTCCATTACCTTGTGGATAATATGGTGATGAATGATGCAAGTTAATGCCATATTTACCACACATGTCACGAAGCTCCTGTGAAGTGAATTGCGGTCCGTTGTCGGTGACGATGTCCCGAGGCACGTCAATGATGACCAACTGTCCCCATAATAAATACTTCCATTTATTTATATATTAATTTTGATGATTAACAAAATAACACTAATGGATTACTTGAGCCTTGAGAACAGGAAATAAAAGAAAATGAAAGTTCAAGACAATCTGGTAAGTCTCATCACTTCTATCCAAGTCTTTGTATCGACTTCTTTGATAAGCAGAACGATTTCCTCTTTGACCGGGAAACTCAAAACAATCGATATCGCAACGACTCTCTGTCGTAACGATTTCTTTAGAACTCGCACGACTCTCTGTCGTAACGATTTCTTTAGACCTCGTAACGATTTCTTTAGACCTCGTAACGATTTCTTTAGAACTCGCAACGACTCTCTGTCATAACAATTTCTTTAGACCTCATAACGATTTCTTTAGACCTCGTAACGATTTCTTTAGAACTCGCAACGACTCTCTAGCCGTAACGATTTCTTTAGAACTCGCAACGACTCTCTGTCATAACGATTTCTTTAGACCTCGTAACGATTTCTTTAGAACTCGCAACGACTCTCTAGCCGTAACGATTTCTTTAGAACTCGCAACGACTCTCTGTCGTAACGATTTCTTTAGACCTCGTAACGATTTCTTTAGACCTCGTAACGATTTCTTTAGACCTCATAACGATTTCTTTAGAACTCGCAACGACTCTCTGTCATAACGATTTCTTTAGACCTCGTAACGATTTCTTTAGAACTCGCAACGACTCTCTAGCCGTAACGATTTCTTTAGAACTCGCAACGACTCTCTAGCCGTAACGATTTCTTTAGAATTCGCAACGACCCTATAGTCATAACGATTTCTTTAGAGTTCATAACGATTTCCTTACAACTTGATAGTCATAACGATTTCGTGTAACGATTTCCTTACAACTTGATAATCATAACGATTTCGTGTAACGATTTCCTTACAACTTGATAGTCATAACGATTTCGTGTACGATTTTCCTTACAACTTGATAATCATAACGATTTCGTGTAACGATTTCCTTACAACTTGATAGTCATAACGATTTCGTGTAACGATTTCCTTACAACTTGATAATCATAACGATTTCGTGTAACGATTTCCTTACAACTCGATAGTCATAACGATTTCTTGTAACGATTTCTTCAGAACTCGCAACGACCTGCTTGTTGTAACGACTTCATAAGTTATCACATCGATTTCCTTACAGTTCATAACGACTTGCTATAATTCATAACGATTTCATAAGTTATGAAGTCAGCAAGATTCTTCTTATCAAATTTCTTGATGCATCAGTATAATGCCTTTTAAGCGTTGAAAAGTCAAAGTCATATCTTGTCCGTTGACTGCTATGCATTAAATGCTCTCTGATCGTATCTCCCATGCATGCAGACAATATCTTCCATTTCTATGCTACTCTGTCTACGTACTTTTTTAGACAGAAAGGAGCCTTGCTATATACTGAAATATCTGTTCCATCTCAACTAACAATAGACAGCAGTCTTAGCTGTCTTCTATTTATTGATGATATGCTTACAGATATCTGACAAGACTCATCTGGACAACGTTGGACACAAGATACAAAGTTCTATGACATCTCTTTGGCGTGTACACAAGGATAAAAGACTGACGATCAGAAGCTTCCTTTGTGACCAGTCTAACGTACACAAGGATAAGAGACAACGGACACTTCAACGTTCGAATTTGAATCAGCAGTTTAAATAGAAGACTCAAGATGGAAAGAGAAGATTGGAGAACACGTTTGATTTTAGAAGAAGAAAGAAATCCATCTCTTCGAGTCCTCAGAAGATTGAAACAAGAGCGAAGCTTCCACTCCAACCTTGTTCTTAGCTCTTAGCTCTCTGTGATCAAAAATAGTTTTTATTTGTGAGAGCTTGTGTAGTCCTTGGAGAGAAAAACCTTGTTAAATCTCTTTCTCTCTCGGGGGCTTAGGAGCTTCAGTGTGTAGCTGGTCAAGCTAGAGTCTGAAGCCTGTTTCCACACCCTTTTCTTATTAGATTGTGTTCCCTTCTGGACGAAGGAAGACCTGGTATCCAGGGGGTGTTGTTGTTCCCTTCAGGCTGAAGGAAGACCAGTTGAGGCTGGGTGTAAGGATCCTTAAGGGGATTGTACCCTTGGTAGTAAAATCCTGAGGTATTGCTCAGGGACTGGACGTAGGTCTCCTGTGGAGAGGAGTTCCGAACCAGGATAAAAATCCTTGTGTCTTGTGGATGTGTTTTTGTGTGATTGTTGTCTTGTTTGCTCTAACTCTAACCTTGTTATTAAGTTGTGCAATCCTTTAAGTAAACAGGTTTTAATCATAGATCGAAGTTTTATATAACCCCCCCCCCCCCACCCCCCTCTGGGCTAGCTAGCTGGGCAACAAGTGGTATCAGAGCTCGTCTCTTCGACAAGAAGAAGATCCAACGATCTGAAGAGCAAAGATCAATGGCAGCCCAAAGCAACTTCGAAGGTCAGTCAGTCAACAGGCCTCCCTTGTTCGATGGAGAAGATTACACATACTGGAAGACTAGAATGGAATATTTTCTACAAGGTCATGATTACACAATCTGGTCCATTGTAGAAGAAGGCGATCTTTTGGTCACAAATGCTAAGGCTCAGTGGACAGATGATGATAGGAAAAGAATATCCTTAAACTGCAAAGCCAAGAGCATATTATGCTGTGCCCTAAGCAAGAAAGAGTTCAATAGAGTCTCAGCCTGCAAATCCGCAATGGAGATGTGGGAAAAGCTCAGAATTACCTATGAAGGGACAGACAAGGTAAAGGAGACAAGAATAGATATTCTAGTAGCTCAATATGAAAGATTTCAGATGCAGACAAGTGAATCAATAACTCAGATGTTCAGCAGATTCACAGACATCACAAATGGATTAGCTGGTTTGGGAAAGGTTTATGATGTACCAGATATGGTTAGAAAAGTCCTCAGATCTTTACCATCTTCTTGGACTCCGAAGGTAACAGCCATTGAAGAAGCCAATGATTTAAAACTAATGTCACTGGAAAAGCTAATAGGATCTCTCATGGCTCACGAGATAAACATGGAGAGATTAGGAGAATCCTCCAGCAGAAGGAAACAATCAAATGCTCTCAAAGCAAGTGAAGATAATTCAGAAGAATCCTTGGATAATAGTGAAAGTAGTAAAGACAGTGATGATGAAGAAGCGAT
>JACBKR010003849.1:0-27136 GCA_014218235.1 Colocasia esculenta
TCATCACCTGTACAATTAGATATGTTTTTCTGAATCCCCCTGTGTCAAATAGGGTAAGTCTGGCCCGAAACCCAATGAACTGTTCTTTCCCTGTCAGACTCGGGTTTGACCCTATGAACGCGAAGGCCCGATAGGTCGTGTTCACAGGGGTGTCACGACAGAGCCGTTCCGTCGTGATCTGATCGCATGGCTCGCGAACCCTCACATGCCCCGTCTTGACCTGCCTGCCCGAGCCGACAAGCCCGTCGCGACCTATACAAGACCCCGTCACGATCTCAGTAGACCCTATCACGACCCTCATTAGAGTGTGTCGCATATGAATTTTTGCCGGAAAACCCATCTTTTTGCAAGTCTTGTTATTCTTCAGCTATTCCCATATCTTGTTAACTGTTGTAAACACAGAAAATGAACTTGTAATATAGATATATTTTAATTAATTTAAGTCAATCACATGATCTTTCTTTCATGATTTTCTTATTCACATGCACACACTTTTGAACCATCCAAATATGGCTTAATTGGCATGAACATGTTATATAATTATCTGGTAATTTATGTCATTAAATTGTCTCATTCTTAAAATACTTGTGAACATTTCTAGCGTAGTTTTGGAACACCCGATACCGACGCTCCACTGTTCTAGAACTCCTCTAGAATGTCGAACACTTTGTTTCTATATACACCCTCTCTTGACTTGGGCGAACTCTCCGTCGGATACTCCTTCTGTCGGACTAGTGAGTCTATGTTCAAGGCCTCCGTAAGTCTCCTCTGTCCATGGATTCCCCCATGGTCGACGAGCCGGTTGTACTCTAACACCTTTTACACCCTTTAGCGATCAATATGATCCAAACGGCTATTAGAAGTTTGCTCTTATCTAGAATCACGACGAACCTCTGGACCTATGCTTAACTTGCCAGTGGTAGGGTCGTGAGTTCCACCTGACTGCCACACCACGTGCGCGTGTTGTGCAACTGTTACTATCGCATGTTTACTCGAAGTGTTTACATAAAATGTCCACTAGGTCTCATCTATACTCTACTCGCTCATCTATTCACGTTCACTCTACTATCTCATCTATTCATCTAGTACTCTCATCATTTCTTGGTACTCTATATTGGCCATTGACTGATTGTCTAAAGATAAACAATATAACCAATGCCTAGCAATATATAAAGGGCCCGATCTGGTCCTGGGATGTGCGCCCTAAAGTGCTAGTGCCCATGGGTGTTAAATTGTCACGCCCCGACGCAGAATATCAGAACGTGAGGCAGTTTAAACGGGTACAGAGCGAGTACTAGACATCAAACCATTGGACAAGAATAAATGCTAAAGCAATTCATTTCATTAATGATCTTTCAAATGTCTAGTTACAACCACTAATATCAGAGCCATTCTATAGGGCCCAATTACATTGAAATATAAGTGAAAGACTAAACTAAGACTCTATCATAGTACTAGGACACTAGGGTACTCTTGACATCACTCCTGGTCGTTCCGTCCTCTTGAGTGTATGGTTCATCCTCGGCCTCACTGGAGAACACAACAACAAATACGCAGGGTGAGCGATAACGCCCAGTAGGACTTAAATCTCAATAGTCATAGGCTTTAAATAATTAGAGCATTAAAGGTAGAGTAACTAATGATAGAGCGAGAGAGTCAAGTAAAAGATAGCAGGATAGCACAACTTTCCAAGTATAGCACGAGAGTCGAGTATAGCCAAAATAGCAAGATGGCCATACCACAAATAGCACAAAGTATAGCAATAGCACAACGAATATAGTATAGCACTTTTGTCATTTAGATAGTCGAGAAAGATAGCACTCGAGTGTAATGCTAAACACTCTGATCATTTAACTCCCATGGGCACTAGCACTTTCGGACGCACATCCCAGGACCAGATTGGGCCCTTTATGTATTGCCAGGCATTGGTTATATTATCTTTAGACAATCAGTCAATGGACAATATAGAGTACCAAGAAAGATGAGAGTACTATAGATGAATAGACGAGATAGTAGAGTGAACGTGAATAGATGAGCGATAGAGTATAGATGAGAGCTAGTGGACAGGAACGTAACACGTCAGTAAACAGGCGATAGTAACAGTTGCACAATACGCGCACGTGGTGTTTGCAGTCAGGTGGAACTCACGACCCTACCACGGCCAAGTTAAGCACAGGTCCAGAGGTCCGCGAGATTCAAGATAAGACCGAACTTCTCATAGCCGTTTGGATCATATTGATCCCTAAAGGGTGTAATAGTGTTAGCGAACACCCGGCTCGTCGACCATGGTGGGAATCCATGGGTAGGAGACTTACGGAGGCCTTGAACATAGACTCACTAGTCCGGCAGAAGGAGTATCCGACGAGAGTTTGCCCAAGTCAGGGAGTGTGTAATAGAAACAGTGCTCGACGTTCTAGAGGAGTTCTAGATAGTGGAGCATCGGATCGGTGGTTCCAAAACAACACGGAAATGTTCACAAGTATATTTAAGAATGAGGCAATTTAATGACATAATTACTAGATAATTATGTAACTTGTTCATGCCAATTAAACCATATTTTGATGGTTTAGAGTGTGTGTGCATGTGAATAAGAAAATCATGAACAAGATAGATCATGTGATTGACTTAAATTAATTAAAATATGTTCCATATTTACAACTTCGTTTTTCTATGTTTACAACAGTTAAGAATATTTGGGAATAGCTGAAGAATACCAAGACATGCAAAAAGATGGGTTTTCCTGCAAAAAGTCATATCGCAACACACCCTAATAGGGTCGCAACAGGGTCTACTGAGATCGCGACGGGGTCTTGTATAGGTTGCGATGGGCTTGTCGGTTCGGGCAGGCAGGTCGCGACGGGGTCATGTGAGGGTTGCGACGGGCTCAACAGACCGGGTAGCCGGATCGCGCGACCGGCCTGTCCCTGCGCGATCAGATCGGATGGAACACTCTGTTTTGACACCCCTGTGAACGTGACCTATCGGGCCGTCACGTTCACATGGCCTGAGCCCGAGTTTGACAGGGAAAGAACATTTCATTGGGTTTCGGGCCAGACTTACCCTATTTGACATAGGGTGATTCAGAAAAACATATCTAATTGTACAGCGATGAAAAATCATGAAACCAATTGCAAATTGTTCTAGACATGCATGGGTACTTACAGTAAATAGGGATTTGAAAAAACACAGGGTTTCAACATGCTTTGGTCATGGTAATCATGAAGAACTTAGAACAGTACACAGATGAGATCAAGGAATTAATTCGCATGATAGGATGGACGGAAATTAGAGCTTTTAGGGGGAAAGAAGCCTAACATCCATCAGTTCCTACAGTAAAAATCTCATGGCATGAGGACAGTATGCATGGAGATATGAATTTTAAGCCTCCCCATTCTATTTCCTATTATGACTCTAATTCCTATTTATCCGAAATTCTTATTTCCTCTCTCCCCTTTTTAGGCATGAGATCTCCTAATTTGGTAGGATGGGAGCTAATTTCATGGCCAACCCATTAGGGTAGGTTTTAGGAATCCCAATCCAACTCAAATTGCTATTTTAATGCATTAAATACCTTTTTTATAATTAAGCATTATTTTAGTTACGAATTTAGGGTATTTTTACATTATTCCCTTTTAAAATTCCTATTTTGGCCCACAAAATTCTATTGGGTCAATTTAATAAAGCCCATCACTTCTTTTCTTTTAATGGTTTTTAGTAAATTCTCTTTCCATTAATTTCCTATTTAATTTATTTTCTTTTATTCATTTTCTAATAAATTTAAATAGTTTTTTTTTATTATTAAATTTTTTTATTTTCAAAAAATCCAGGTTGCTACATCCTCCCCTCTTAAAAAGAACTTGGTCCACAAATTCATATGATCATTCAGGAGAGAATGTCTTACCGAAAAGATCGGGTAGTTCTCTGATGGTTCCCTCCGGTTCCCATGTGGCTTCTTCCACTCCGCGGTTATTCCATAGGACTTTAACCACGTAGATGGGATGGTTCCTGAGCTGTTGTACCTTCCCCGTTCCAGTATCTTGACTGGTTTCTCTTCGTATGTCACATCTTTGTTTTAACACCAACTTCTCGTGGCGAATGATGTGGGTAGGGTCATAGACATACTTCCTGAGCATGAAGACATGGAACACATTGTGTACACATGCCAGATCCAGTGGCAACGCCAGTCGGTATGCAACCTCACCAATCCTTTCGAGTACTTCAAAAGGACCAATGAATCTAGGACTGAGCTTCCCTTTCACTCCAAATCATTGGATGCCACGTGTAGGTGACACCTTCAAGAACACATGATCACCGACTTGGAATTCTAAGTCTCGCCTTCTATTGTCAGCATAGCTCTTTTGTCTGGACTGAGCATTCTTAAGCCGATCTCTAATCACTTGTATGTCTTTTGTGGTATCAGAGCCTAGGTTGTTCTTAAGTATAGGATGATCTAGGTTAACCTGCCTCGACTAGAGTCAATTATCCTACCCATGTGAGTTGTGGTTAGAGCCAAGGTAACTAGCTAAAATGAACTCACACACGCACGACCCTACCCACTTCATTCGCCTATAACATGATGATAGATGCTCGTTCCAGTATCGAGTCTTGGTTGCCAATGTCAAAATTCAATCTGATTTGCTAGAGGAGATCAAAGCTCAACAAAATGATGATCCATTCTTAGTTCGCGTCAAGGAAACTCTAGCAGAAAGACCGACTTTGCTATGATCGAAGATGGAAGGCTTGTCTTTCAAGAAGGACATGCTTCCCGACAATGAAGAACTGAAGAGACTAATAGATGAGGCTCACTAGACGAAGTACACTATTCATCCTGGGGGTACCAAAATGTATCATAGACATGAAAGAATTTCAGTGGCCGAGCATGAAAAGAGAGGTAGCTGAACATGCCGCACACTGCCTTACTTGCCAACAAGTAAAAGCAGAACACATGCGCCCTGCTGGCATACTCAGACCGCTAGACATCCCGGAAAGGAAGTGGGAAAGCATTGGCATGGACTTCATCATGGTTTACCCAAGACTCGTGGTGGACTCGACGCCATATGGGTCATTGTGGACCGACTAACCAAATCCACCCATTTTCTGCCTATAAAGAGTAAGTGGTCGGTGGGTTACTAGCTGCCCTATATGTCAAGAAGATAGTAAGACTGCACAGAGTTCCATCATCCACAGTCTCGGATCGAGATCCGAGATTCACATCTCATTTTTGCAAAGGATTGAAAGTGGCACTGGGTACTAAACTCAACTTTAGTACCGCATTCCATCCACAAACTGATGGGCAAACTGAAAGAACCAACCAAATAGTGGAAGATATACTGAGAGCTTGCACTATAGACTTCCAAGGATATTGGAACGAGCATCTATCCCTTATTGAGTTCGCTGAAGGAATTGTAGATCTCCTGCATGCTGGAATGAGGTTGGAGAACAGCAGTGGCTAGGCCCGACATGGTGCAACGTACCACAAAGGACATACAAATGATTAGAGATCGGCTCAAGATTGCTCAGTCTAGACAAAAGAGCTATGCCAACAAAAGAAGGCAAAACTTAGAGTTTCAAGTGGGTGATCATGTATTCTTAAAAGTGTCACCTACTCGTGGCATCCAAAGATTTGTGTGAAAGGAAAGCTTAGTCCTAGATTCATCGGTCCTTTTGAGGTACTCGAAAGGATTGGTGACGTTGCATACCGACTGGCATTACCACTGGATCTAGCATGTGTACACAATGTGTTCCATGTCTCCATGCTCAGGAAGTATGTCTATGACCCTACCCACATCATTCGCCACGAGAAGTTGGTGTTAAACAAAGATGTGACATACGAAGAGAAACCAGTCAAGATACTAGAACGGAAGGTACAATAGCTCAGGAACTGTCCCATCCACGTGGTTAATGTCCTATGGAATAATTGCGGAGTGGAGGAAGCCACATGGGAACTGGAAGGAACTATCATACGGAACTACCCCGATCTTTCGGTAAGACATTCTCTCCTGAATGATCATATGAATTTGGGGACCAAATTCTTTTTAAGAGGGGAGGATGTAGCAACCTAAATTTTCGAAAAATAAAACTAATTAAATTTATTAGAAATTCAAATAAAAGAAATAAATTAAATAGGAAATTAATGGAAAGAGAATTTACTAAAACCATTAAAAGAAAAGAAGTGATGTGCTTTATTAAATATACCCAATAGAATTTTGTGGCAAAATAGGAATTTGTAAAAGGGGAATAATGGAAAAATATCCTAAATTCGCAACAAAAATAATGCTTAATTATAAAAGAGGCATTTAATGCATTAAAATAGTAATTTGAGTTGGATTGGGATTCCTAAACCTACCCTACTGGGTTGGCCATGAAATTAGCTCACATCCTACCCAATTAGGTGATCTCATGCCTAAAAAGGGGAGAGAGAAATAGGAAATTCAGAATAAATAGGAATTAGAGTCATAATAGGAAATAGAATGGGGAGATGCTTAAATACTCCTCTAAAACCCTCATGGCCCCCCTAGATCATGCCAAGGGGTTGCTGGACGTGGGAAAGAGCCAAGGAAAGGAGAATTCGTGGAGAAGGAGGAACCCTCAAGTCTTCCCTGAGTTCTTCAAGTTCTTAACCCTAGAAGACAAAACGAGTCAAAGGTAGGCATTCTCACTAGCATAAACCATGAAATATTATCTATAGGATGCTTCATCCATCAGGAACAAAAACCCTTTTGTTTCATATTTTTCCATCGAGCAAATCTTTAGTTCTCAATTTTCAAAGTTCTGTGAACTTTATGACCCCGAACCCTGTTTTTAAATTCATCTTCATGCATACCCGTCCTCATGCCATGAGATTTTTATTGTAGGAGCTGATGGATTTAGACTTCTTTTGCACCTAAAAGCCCTAATTTCCATCCATCCTATCATGTGAATTAATTCGTTGATCTCATCTATGTACTATTCTAAGTTCTCATGAATACCATGACCAAAGCATGTCGAAACCCTGTTTGTTTTCAATTCCTATTTACTGTAAGTACCCATGCATGTCTAGAACAATTTGCAACTGGTTCATGATTTTTCATTGTTTGTGCAATTAGTTGTGAATTTCTAAATCACCCTGTGTCAAATAGGGTAAGTCTAGCCCGCATGAACTGTTCTTTCCCTCTTAGACTCGGGCTCAGACCCTGTGAACGTGATGGCCCGATAGGCTGCGTTCACAGGGGCATCGCGATAGAGCGTTCTGTCGTGATCTGATCGCGACAGGGCCGGTCGTCGCGATCTGGTTGCCCGATCTATTGAGCCCGTCGCGACCCTCACATGACCCCGTCGCGATCTGCCTGCCCGAACCGACAAGCCCGTCGCAACCTGTATAAGACCCCGTCGCGATCTTGGTAGACCATGTCGCGACCCTCATTAGGGTGTGTCGCGATATGACTTTTTGCAGGAAAATCCATCTTTTTGCAAGTCTTGTTATTCTTTAGCTATTCCATATCTTATTAACTGTGTAACACAGAAAACGAAGTTGTAAATATGGAATATATTTTAATTAATTTAAGTCAATCACATGATCTATCTTCATCATGATTTTCTTATTCACATGCACACACACTTTGAACCATCCAATATGGCTTAATGTCATGAACATGTTACATAATTATCGGTAATTTATGTCATTAAATTACCTCATTCTTAAATATACTTGTGAGTTTCTCGCGTGTTTTTGGAACACCGATAATGACGCTCCACTATTCTAGAACTCCTCTAGAACGTCGAGCACTTGTTTCTATGTACACACTTTCTTGACTTGGACGAACTCTCCATCGGATTCCTTCTGCCGGACTAGTGAGTCTTTGTTCAAGGCCTCCGTAAGTCTCCCCTGTCCATGGATTCCCACATGGTCGATGATCCAGTTGTACCCTAACACCTATTACACCCTTTAGGGATCAATATGATCCAAACGGCTATTAGAAGTTCGCTCTTATCTAGAATCATGCTAGACCTCTAGACATGTGCTTAACTTGGCCAGTGGAAGAGTCGTGAGTTCCACCTGACTGCCAACACCATGTGCGTATGTTGTGCAACTGTTACTATCGTCTGTTTACTTGACGTGTTACGTACAATGTCCACTAGCTCTCATCTAGACTCTACTCGCTCATCTATTCACGTTCACTCTACTATCTCGTCTATTCATCTAGTACTCTCATCTATTTCTTGGTTCTCTATATTGCCATTGACTGATTGTCTAAGATAAACAATATAACCAATGTCTGGTATATATAAAGGGCCCGATCTGGTCCTAGGATGTGCACCCGAAAGTGCTAGTGCCCATGGGAGTTAAATGATCAGAGTGTTTGGCATTACACTCGAGTGCTATCTATCTCACTATCTAAATGACAATCAAAAGTGTTATGTTCTCTCATTGTCTATTGACAAAAGTGCTAAACTATACTCGTTGTGCTATTGCTATACTTTGTGCTATTTGTGCTATGGCCATCTTGCTATTTGTGCTATACTCGACTCTCGTGCTATATTTGGAAAGTTGTGCCTATCCTGCTATCTTTTACTTGACTCTCTTGCTCTACCATTAGTTACTCTGCCTTTAATGCACTAATTATTAAAGCCTGCTTGACTATTGAGATTTAAGTCCTACTGGGCGTTATCGCTCACCCTGCATTATTTGTCGTTGTGTTCTCAGGTGAGACCGAGGATGAACTATACACTCAAGAGGACGGGAATGACCAGGAGTGACGTCACGAGTACCCTAGCATCCTAGCACTATGTCAGAGTCATAGTTAGTCTTTTGCTTTTATTACAATGTAATTGGGCCCCATAGAATGGCTCTGATATTAGAGGTTGTAACTAGACATTTGAAAGTTACTAATGAGAAAGATTAAGTTTAGTATTATTCATTGTGCAATGGTTTGATGTCTTGTACTTGCTCTGTACCCGTTTACTTGCAACTGCCTCGTGCTCCGATATTCCACATTGGAGCGTGACAGTTTTGTGGTATCAGAGTGGCGCAGCGGAAGCATGGTGGGCCCATAATGCACAGGTCCCAGGATCGAAACTTGGCTCTGATACCACTCTGTCATGCCCCCAATTTTATTTTAGCAGCGAATAAATTGGGAGACACGACGAATAAGCAAGCATTCAGAAGCTATAGACCAATAGCTTATACAAATAGGGCCCACAATGCAATAATCAAATTTTCTTCCTTTATTTATCAAAACGAATATTACAACCTCCAATGTCAAATGAAACACTCCTTGCTCACCAATCTATCTATCTCTCAAAGAAAAGGGAAATTACATTAATGATCAATCTAAATAAAAATAAGAATGGACTCTCTAAGTGTACTCCACGCTCGCGCACAAGTCCCATCATTTAGCTTTACCTTCACTACCTGAAATGTTAAGAGAGCAGGTATGAGCACACTCGCCCAGTCGGATTTACATCTTCCAGCAATGATATAAGTATTTACATTTTAACAGCTAGGAGGTATGAACATGATATGTACAATGCAATTAAAACATCGGTAGTAACACGTGTATAGTGTATTATGCAAGATAGTATGATCAAGAGATTGTAATGATCAATCTAGCAATAAGGTTGTATTCAAGAGTTCAAGATATTGTGAACAATGATCTAGCAAGATGGTAACTTCATGAACAAGATCAAGACAGCATGTAACAAGATGACCATTTCACTAGCAAGCATTTTGAGTAACCCACTCAGAGCACTCCACAAGAATATCATGCAGGATCTACTGGTGCCTCATGCAAGTACGTCCTTCAGCCACTCGGGTTAAGGACCAGCACATCGTAGCAGGTAATAAGCAAGTAAGTTATCACGTGTAACAAGTACGTGCCATGCCAAGCACCAATCATGATTCCGCACCATGCCAGGCACACGACTTTGTTAGGGGATCAACCTAACAATCAACTCCTGGGGTAACGAACATCTTTGGGAAAACTGGGCAATCAACACCTTGGGTAAACAAGACTTTGTCGGGGGTGAATCCGACAATCACACCCATAGGTAACAAGACTTTGCCAAAATCTTCAGAACCAGATATGGGCCCTTAATCAAGTTCGTATAGTGCAACACTGGCATGTGCCCCAATGAGCCTATCGACTCATGAGTGACAAGAACGAGTTTTGAGTCCATGACTTCAATATCATTAATGTACTTCAAGAACGTATCACAAGAAGGCAATGTGTGTCAAGAAGGATAGACTGTCGAGAAAGTTCAGGACTATCATGTCAATAATAAGATTATCGAGAGTGTCATGTCAACAATGATATAGAGTTCAAGGGTACGTTGGAATATCAAGTCAAGAGTTCAATCCGGAAGCATAATGACACATTTACATAGATTCTATCTTTAATAACTTGGTTTTATGTGTTATACTCGATCACTCTGAGAAAGTCAAGATGAGATGAGAAAGATCTCGTCAAGAATGTCAAAGAGAAGAGATACGTGCACACTAACTTCCGGGTACTTCAGTACAACCTGCTCGTCAGCCATGTGGGAATCCATGGTCAGAGGAGACTTACAGAGGCCTTGGTCAAGGGTCACTATTCGGCAGAAGGAATATCCGACGGGAGTTCACCACAAGCCAAGAAGGGACTTCCTATCGTGCTAGAGTGTATGCGCATGCCGCTCGTGAGAATCGTTCAAGTGGTGTGTGTGAACCGATTATGGAAACTCCAGTTTATAGAATTCCATTTGGAAACTTGATTTATGGCAAGTATCATGAGTGCTAAATCATGAAGTACTAAACATGCATGACCAATTTTAGCAAGTACTATATGTTTTAGCAAGTTCGATAACAAGGCAAAGGTGAATAATCGGCAGGTAGAGAGCATGATCATGAACTTAAGATCAATTAAAAATCATGTAAACATGTTTTAACTTTCATATGGTTGATATATGCATGATAAGATGTTATAGAACCTTCCTAGATAGATCAAACTCACACATGCAAAGAACGACACAAAACAACGGAAACCAAATGTATGCCCCTTAGAAGGCAAGTGCAGTCCCATCCCTTTAATTCCTAAAGTAATAACTTATTGATTTCTTATTTAAATCTCACACATGAATATACCATCTTGAATCCCTTTGAATGAAGAAACCAGCAAGAAAACGGCCCTCAATCCGAGGTCTATATAAAAAGTTATGCCAGTTAAGTAGACATAGGCAGAAGGCGACACATTGCATGTCGCCTTCTGAGAATGAGGCGACCATCATCTTGTCGCCTTCTGAAGAAGACCACAAAACTATCGATTTTTGGTATGGGTCATGACCATGATGTTGTCGCGTTCTGGTAGCGACGTGTCGACCTGTCGCCACCTGAATATGACGTTTGGGTTGCTTTTTCTACCTATTTCCATCTCCGACTTGGATTGGGTTTGACACCTGTGGGTTTGAAAAATCAAAACAAATGCTAGGGTGATCCAATCGGCGAAACCACCTTTGTTAGTTAGAGTACTTCCAATACTTTGTACAATAACGACTAATCGAGAAACAAAGGTCGTTTGACTATGTAATAAGAACATAGTGACTGTCTACATGAATCTGACACAATGCTCATGTTCGGGCTAATACTTTCAACTAAAATTAGGGAAACTAGTGCCAATGAAAGTAGACTCATAGGTAACAAGTTCTATGTTGAACACTCAGTCTAAAACTGACTCCACAGAGAGGTATGAAACTCATAAGACAAGTCAAGGGTAAATCAGAACAATACAGTGTTAAGATCATGCAAGATTTAATTCGTGAAACTCTCAAGATAAAAATGGGAAAATAGTAAGAACATGATCTATATATATGAATGCAAGCAAACGAGTTTAATTAGATTTTGGCATGGAGATGACCTACGTTTTAGGTGATAGAAAGGCTTGCTTCCCAAAAACCCTAGTTTCGACCAGTCGTAGGAGAACGCTTAATACTCACGAACTACTGGATAAAATTGTGCAAATAGTGTCATACGAAACTAGACTCGAAGAGCTTTCCAAGGATGTATGGTTTGCACAGTTTGGTCGAGGTTTCACTAACCTTTGGTGATGATCTTGAAGGGACTCAAGTGCAGGTCGTGCAGATCTGAGTTGGGAAGAGCACGTAATCCTCATTGCTCCAGCCTTCTCCTTGAAATCTCCAGCCACCATTGCCTCCAAGAACGCCTCCAATAACCCTAGGAGTTGTCCCATGGGAGAGAGAGAGTCTTTATTTATAGAGAGAGGGGCCTTTAGTTGCCTAATTCAATTAGGAAACCTTTAGGCACAAATTTGGGTATACCTTTCCTCAACTTGGAGATTTCTCTCCCCAGTTCATGATGGAATTGGTATGGAAGCTTACCTTACGTGGTCACCATGAATTTGGGCTTGGTTTGAAGTCTAATGATGGTCTATAGGGTGAGAATTTACCCTATCATGGTCCATTAGTGAATATTTCCGAATTTCGGGTCATTTTCCTAGCATGAATTTATTTGTGATCCAAAGGACATCCTTCGGCCAATTTCTTTCATTGTATTGTCAATACCCATTGTTTGAAGTCCAACCATAATTTTTATTTTAATTTATGACCCCTTTATGTATATGTGATAATGGTTTTTTCGACTTATTCCTTAATTAAGATAATAAGTCACAAAATTCTTAAATTCAATCCAAAATATTTTTATGGCCCACATTTCTTTATGGGTCACTTGAAATAATTTTAAAGTCTAACTATGATTTTTTATGAATTTTTAGATGTGTTTTTACATCTAGGATAATGTTGCGTACGCATTTAACTAGTTTTAAATTATTAAGTGGTCATATTTTCTATTTATCTTCAATTTTCAATTATTGAAATTCTCGGGTTGCTACATCCTCCCCCACTTAAAAGAATTTGGTCCCCAAATTCATAGGACAATTTCTTCTTTCTAAACTGCCTCAAATCTCCCCCACTTAAGATTATGCATGTAGAGGAAATTTTTCAAGTAGATTACTTCGAGGTTATTGTATTGGTATGAATATATTAATTCTTCTCAATTATGACTTAAGCAATAGGAGAAGATGATACTAACGAGGAGAATCATAAGAAGCACCAAGATTACATGATGCTTGTGATGTCAATGTGAGTAGATCTACCTCATGCCGTTCCGCCCTTTCTATTCTTCCTAGAGCGTTCATTCCCTATTGTTGCTTAAAGTCGGCCTTGATGTTGAGATGTCATCTTCTTCAATTGAGAGCAACCATTGATCTGGTGGCCCATACTTCCGCATCGCAGACAAGCCCCCATCTTTCTCCAACACTCCTCAGCTTTATGTCCCATTCGACTATAGCGCCAACACTTCTCCTTGAATGGTTGGATTGTGTTTTGTGGTTGATCTTCTCTCTTAGACTTCTTATTCTTTAAGTGACACTTGTCTTTATTTATCTCTTCTTAGGGCTTTTGGTTGATAACCCTTAGAGTCAATGTTCTGCCCTTTCATTGGGGTGGACTTCCCATTATCTCCTTTGGTCATCTCTATGGCATCTTCTACTAATTGAGCTCATTTCACCATCTTGTTGTAAAATTGAATGTCCATTTATGTCAATAGGGGAATAAATGCTGGATTTATCCATTTAGGAATCTTTTTGCCTTCATCTTCTCTGTCCCGACTAGGTGTGGTGCATAGTGGGACAACCTAGCAAATTGGGCTTCATACTCCGCCACTGATGATCCTTCCTGTTTAAGTGCAGCGAATTCCACAGCTTTCTTCTCACGAACCCTTTCAGAGACATATTTATTGTTGAAGTGTTCTATGAATTCCGCCCAAGTAGTAGGAGTATCAGGCAATGTAGCTTTGGTGGTCTCCCACCATGCCATTGCATTGCGTTCTAGTTTAAAAGTGACCAATAAGACCCTCTCTTGGTCCGTGCACTGCATTACATTGAACATTTGTTCCATCTCTTGCATCCAGTTTTCAGCCTCCTCGGGGTCAAGAGATCCATCAAACTTAGGAGGATCCATTCCTCGAAATTCCTATGTAACTCTCCTACCCTGACACGATGCTCCACCCTATACGACTTGTTGCAAGGCTTGCGCCAACTCCTGTACTGTGTTATGCATATCGCGCCATTGGCCACGCCTGGCTACCATCTCTAAGAATGTTTAGGATCCTGAGAAAGATTAATAGTTAGTTTATAGTCTAAGTTATTCTTTGTGAATATGAATTTATTAACTCTTGAATTATTCTAACCATGGCCTCTACCCATCTCACTAGGTACTAACAAGAGACCTAGCTTAGTGCTAGACACAAATAGCGTAGGAACCTAGATCCTTACAACATGATCCTTTAATGTAGTTTTATAACTTAGCCTCTAATGTATCCTAGGACTTTAGAAAGCCTAGGCTCTGATACCACTCTGTCACGCCCCCAATTTTATTGACACCACAAAACTGTCACGGCCCGACGTGAAATATCGGAACGCGAGACAGTTGCAAGTAATGGGTATAGAGCGAGTACTAGACATCAAACCATTGAACAAGAATAAATGCTAAAGTAAATTCATTCATAAATAATCTTTCAAATGTCTAGTTACAACCACTAATATCAGAGCCATTCTATAGGGCCCAATTACTTTGAAATATAGTGAAAGACTAAACTAAGACTCTATCATAGCACTAGGACACTAGGGTAGTCTTGAAATCACTCCTGGTCATTCCCGGCCGCTTGAGTGTATGGTTCATCTTCGGCCTCACTTGAGAATACAACGACAAATACGCAGGGTGAGCGATAACGCCTAGTAGGACTTAAATCTCAATAGTCAAGCAGACTTTAAATAATTAGTGCATTAAAGGCAGAGTAACTAATGATAGAGCGAGAGAGTCAAGTAAAAGATAGCAGGATAGCACGTGAACGGAATAGCACAACTTTCCAAATATAGCAACGAGAGTCAAGTACAACACAAATAGCAAGATGGCTATAGCACAAATAGCACAAAGTATAGCAATAGCACAATGAGTATAGTATAGCACTTTTGTCAATAGACAATGAGAGAACATAGCACTTTTTGATTGTCATTTAGATAGTTGAGATAGATAGCACTCGAGTGTAATGCCAAACACTCTGATCATTTAACTCCCATGGGCACTAGCACTTTCGGGCGCACATCCCAGGACCAGATCGAGCCCTTTATATATTTCCAGACATTGGTTATATTGTTTATCTTTAGACAATCAATCAATGCCAATATAGAGAACCAAGAAATAGATGAGAGTACTAGATGAATAGACGAGATAGTAGAGTGAACGTGAATAGAGGAGCGAGTAGAGTCTAGATGAGAGCTAGTGGACATTGTACGTAACACATCGAGTAATAGGCGATAGTAATAGTTGCACAACACGCGCACATGCTGTTGGCAGTTAGGTGGAACTCACGACTCTTCCACTGGCCAAGTTAGCACAGGTCTAGAGGTCCCGCGTGATTCATGATAAGAGCGAACTTCTAATAGCCGTTTGGATCATATTGATCCCTAAGGGTGTAATAGGTGTTAGGGTACAACCGGCTTGTCGACCATGTTGGAATCCATGGACAAAGGAGACTTACAGAGGCCTTGAACAAAGACTCACTAGCCTGGTAGAAGGAATATCTGACGGAGAGTTCGTCCAAGTCAAGAAGTGTGTAGATAGAAAGAAGTGCTCGACGTTCTAGAGGAGTTCTAGAACAGTGGAGCGTCGGTATCGGTGTTCCAAAACAACGCGAGAAATGTTCACAAGTATATTTAAGAATGAGGCATTTAATGACATAAATTACCAGATAATTATGTAACATGTTCATGCCAATTAAGTCATATTTGGATGGTTCAAAGTGTGTGTGCATATGAATAAGAAAATCATGAACAAGATAGATCATGTGATTGACTTAAATAAATTAAAATATATTCTATATTTACGACTTCATTTTTCTGTGTTTACAACCGTTAACAAGATATGGGAATAGCTGAAGAATAACAAGACTTTCAAAAAGATGGGTTCTCCTGCAAAAAGTCATATCGCGACACACCCTAATGAGGGTCGCGACAGGTCTACTGAGATCGCGATGGGGTCTTGTACAGGTTGCGAGGGGCTTGTCGGTTCGGGCAGGTAGGTCGCGACGGGGTCATGTGAAGGTCGCGACGGGCTCAACAGACCGGGCAACTAGATCGCGACGACCGGCCCTGTCATGATCAGATCGTGACAGAACGCTCTGTCATGATGCCCTGTGAACGCGGCCTATCGGGCCGTCACGTTCACAGGGTCTGAGCCCGAGTCTAACAGGGAAAGAACAGTTCATTGGGTTTCGCACCAGACTTACCCTATTTGACACAGAGTAATTCAAAAAAACATATCTAATTTTACAGGCAATGAAAAATCGTGAAACCATTGCAAATTGTTCTAGACATGCATGGGTACTTATAGTAAATAGCAATTTGAAAACAACAGGGTTTTGACATGCTTTGGTCATGGTAATCATGGAGAACATAGAACAGTACACAGATGAGATCAATGAATTAATTCGCATGATAGGATGAATGGAAATTAGGGCTTTTAGGGGCAAAAAAGCCTAACATCCATCTGTTCCTATCTTAAAAATCTCATGGCATGAGGATGAGTATGCATGGAGATATGAATTTAAAAAGAGGGTTCGGGGACATGAAGTTCACAGAACTTTGAAATTAACAACAAAAGATTTGCTTGATGGAAAATATGAACCAAAGGGCTTTGGTTCCTAATGGACGAAACAACCTACAGATAGTTTTCATGGTTTATGATCATGAGAATGCCTACCTTTAATGATTTTCCTCTTCTAGGGTTTGAAGGTGAAGAACTCGGGATGAAGCTTTGATGAAGCCTTCTCCCACGAATTCTCCTCTCCTTGGGCTCTCCTCCTAGTCCAGCAAGCCTTGGGTACGAACTTAGGGCCGACCATGAGGGTTTTAAGAGGGTTTTTATATTCCTCCCCTTTCTATTTCCTATTATGACTCAACTCCTAATTATTCCGAATTTCCTAGTTTCTTTCCACCCTTCCAGCTTGCAACCTTCCAAATGGGTTAGGGAGAGAGGTAATTTCGTGGCCAGCTATTTAGGTAGGGTTAGGAATCCAATTCCACCCAAACTTCCCATTAATGCATTAACCACCTCTTTCTATTTAAGTAATAATTCAATTACGAATTTAGGGTATTTTCCTATTATTTCTCTTTTAAAAATTCCTATTTTGACCCGCTAACTTCTATTGGGTCAATTTAATAAAGCCCATCACTTTATTTCTTTTAATGGGTTTTAGTAAATTCCCTTTCACTCCAAATCTTTGAATGCCACGTGTAGGTGACACCTTCAAGAACACATGATCAGTGACTGGAATTCTAAGTCTCGCCTTCTTTTGTCGGCATAACTCTTTTGTCTGGACTGAGCCTCCTTAAGCCGATCTCTAATCACTTGTATGTCTTTTGTGGTACATTGTACCATGTCTGGGCCTAGCCACTGTTGTTCTCCAACCTCATTCCAGCATGTAGGAGATCTACAATTCCTTCCGTAGAGTGCCTCGAACAGTGCCATCTTGATGTTCGCTTGGTAACTGTTGTTATAGGCGAACTCGATAAGGGATAGATGCTCATTTCAATATCCTTGGAAGTCTATAGTGCAAGCTCTCAACATGTCTTCCACTATTTGGTTGGTTCTTTCAGTTTACCCATCAGTTTGTGGATGAATGCGGTACTAAGTTGAGTTTAGTACCTAGTGCACCTTGCAGTCCTTTCCAAAAATGAGTTGTGAATCTCAGATCTCGATCCGAGACTATGGATGATGGAACTCCGTGCAGTCTTACTATCTCCTTGACATATAATGTGACGGACCGGGGATATTTATGCCCATTAAGACTCCATATCCAGATCCACCTCCCGCGAACGGACCGAAGTCTCGCAAGGGATAGCTCACACAAGTGTCCATTAAGAATATAAAAGACAAACCACAACAGTATAAGACACAAGAAAGTACATGTGCTCATACCTGATATAACAATTTACAACTGTCCCATTACATTAATATATGTCCAATTAAAAGTACAACTACCTGAGGCATACCCCGAGGGAGCACAAGCTCACACAACACTGACTACACCACACTGCTGTGGTACAAGTCTGACACAACGCCTCTGCAAGCCAAACACTCGGCAAGCCCAGAAAAGAACTGTAGGGAGTGAGCCTCAACAAGTCACTGGCTCAGTAGGGGCTACCCAAAACAACACCGTAACCACGGACATCTCAACCCCAATGGGTCTCATTGGAAGCACCAATAGCCAAACCATTTCATGCTCACAACATTTATATTTAAATAACAGCTTAAACAGTAATTGATAAACAATGCATATTCCTTATAAAGAAGAGGAACTATAGGCTAGTCCTCTTAACAACTGAAATGCCTAGGCCGCAAGCCTCACAGGCACATTATTCCAATGACTGGTTGCCTAAGCTACAAGCTTCACAGGCAAATCTCAAGTACGTGGGTAACAGAGCTGTTAACCAAAAGCTGCCCTTTATACCCAAACCACAATATGTCGGAAACCACATACACCAAGTAACATGATCGGTTACAGCGGGCCAATCCATCACACATGAAAACCATATACGGTAGCTTACCCGAGGGAGGTGAAGCACATTGCGGACCTCCACGAAACACAATTCCACGTCAACACCAGAAAGACTGGTATATGACATACCACCACAAACCATTACCCACACAGGGTACAGGTACCTATTACCACAAGGCACCAGCACAGAAACCGCAAGTAAACCAGTGTCGTAACAGGGCACACCATAGCAAACTAAACCACATTTGTGGTGAGTCAAACTCACCATCTATAGCTGAAACTGTGCCACCACTCGGGCCACCACAAGCAACATCGCAGTCACAACTGTGCCAACACCAGGGCACACCTCGAACGAGTCAAACCTCGACTAAGAGTCACAAACTCACGAACCAGAGCCAGTGGCAAAGCACGAGTCGGAAAGGAACGACGTCACCACAACCACAACTGGAGCTAACAAAGCACGAGTCGCGAAGAACGACGCCACCACACGGGAACGGTACTGGCTGATCAGGCCAGTATCCAACCCAGACAACACAACACAAGAACAACCTCTCAGCCTCGCAGTCACGGACGAAGGTCCAACTGCCGCTCCACAAGAACAAGTCAAACACTGTGAGACCACCAACACTACACCTACAGACACATAACTGCAGTCCATGCCTGGAACCTCTAGGGTCTCTGGCCGGAGCACCCTAAAGTGAGGCACTGGAAAACAGGACTAGCTGGGGACCAGTGTCGACTACTGGTGTCCGTACCCCCAACTACGAGCGCACTACAAGCGACTGCACACCCACCAACACAAGCTGCTGCCCTACTGTCGTCTTTCCCTTTGCCGGACGTACAACTCAAACACAGGAGTGAGGGTGTCCAGGAAGACGACATAGACCTCAATGGTACCACACTGTACCGGGACAAACCCCGAGCACAACAACACGCGTGCCTGGCTCACAAAGAACCTAGGGTACCCGACTAGAGAGGCATTCCGGAATAGGCGCCGGACCACCACACTCGGCAAGCTCAAACCACGATATACACATAAACACTTTCAATTATCGTTCATGATACACAAATACCATTAAGGATAGCTTGTCCTAGTCACCCTGTGACTCACAAGCTAACTTGGACAACTACATACACTAACATATTAAAGATAACACCGTATTTGTCATTGGTCACACGGTGACCTCCACTGCCACACTAAACATAATAGCACGGCCACACTTATAATCCATCTAGGATATTCACAAGAGATCCTAAAGGATCATAGGAACCTCATCGCCGCAACACGCAGACTGACCTCACTAATTATTAACCACAATAACACACGGTATGCCATGAACAACACAACCATATACATGTCATCCAACCTCGTAGATATCACGCGTATAATACCACACGACGAATATATCACACATTATCTACGTAAAACAATGTCCAACACATGGACAATATACACATACTTAAACCACTACGTACATTACACATCATTCACGTAAAACATGCCCATTACATGAGCAGTATGCTCCAAGAGCGTAACAAGTGCACTGGCTCACACCGGTCATTGCCATGCACACACAAACACGTAAAACAGACAGTGCTGACGCATGCACAGGTTGGCGGCGACATCGATTGCCGTCCAAAGGATATAGACAACGATGTCCCTTGCCGTCAACACCAAGTAAGCGACCACCACTTGGCCGTTTACCCACACTCAATGGCTAGATACCTAGCCGTTAATCTCCCAACGAGAACTCTCCGTCAACCGATGTTGACGCCAAGATCTTCACTGCAGAACCCGCCAGAACACACAAAATGGCCCTAGACCGATTACACAGGCAATCTAGCCATAATACAATAGAAAAACAAGGGGAACACTCCCCCTTACATCTATATACCATAATTAAACCAGAGAAGCAAGATCCAATACTTGGATCGATCAAACCACCCAATTTCCCGTCATGGTAACCCTTTTTCCCAAAACACAATTACGAGTATCTATACAAACGGAGCATGACAAATCAAACAAGAGAAGTCAAGGGGTCCAGTCCCTACCTCAGAAATGCAAATAAACTCCTAAGAACTTCAATCGCGCTGACACCCCCAGGAGCTTCCCGAAACACCACCCTCCAATCCGTCATTCCCCGCCTGATTTGCGCGCTACCACGCGCACCACGGCTGCCCCTCGTACTCCCTTCGACCACCAAACTCGTGAAGAAGCTCAAGAGTGAAGGTGGGCAAGGAGGAGGGGAGAGAGTGGGGAAGGACAGGGCTCGGGTCAGCCCTAAAAACACAGATGCGTCAGGTTAACGTCAACCTTTGTGTCGTTAACCAACCGCCACCAACTAGGCGTCCTCATCTTGGCCGCCAAGTTCATACAACGGAACACACTAGAACCATGGTAGACGTCCACATCGATGGACGCTAAAACCATGTTAATGGCAACACATGGCCGCCAACACAAAGTCGACGTCACCCACCTAGACGCCAACCCACTGTTGATGTCTAGCGTACTGAACACCAACACAGACCCATAACCAAACTCAGTAAGGATGTAATAAGAAACACACAACACTAATGGGCCTCACAATTGCCACCAAACCCGCTAAATCTGGATCCACGGGGATCTAGAAAACGCGCGACGTTACATTATTATCACCTAAAAAGAAATGTCGTCCTCGACATATAAAACAAATCACAACAACCCGGATTATTACCTAAAAAGAAATGAAACCATATACAGAACAAGAAGGATACTCTTTCTCTACATCAGCCTTTCAATTCATCTATCCATTTACATCCTTGCTTTGTTCTTTTCTTTTCTTTCAATTCATTTCACAATTACTCTGTTCTGTCGATTCCATTGCCTTTCCTTACTTTTCAGTTGTAGACGATTCTACCTTGCCAATGGCGCTTTATCTCCCTGGACTGAACCTACTTTCACAATTTTCCGACTGTGTTTGCAACATTTCTTTCGGGACTACTTTACCTTTCTCGAATATCTTATACTGTAATATTCTTTCATGCTGCCATTTTCTTTTTCTATTTATCACTGCTTGCTGTTATTCTGCCTCATCTGCATTTACATTCGCAACTGTCACTTCTTCAAAGAAACCAATCACCATCTTTGAATTTCTTACTCTTTTTCATATTATTCTGCTCATACCGTTTCAAGTCATCTCTGATTAAAAACCATAATAAACTCTGCTCCTTTATTCCACTGTGCAAAACTTTACACTTTCTTCTTATCCCAGCAAATCTTAAACAATCTGTGGATATTAAATCTTTCTTGTTTCAGTTTCCGCTGCACTACTCTGATCACACCGAACAATTACTTTCAATTACTTTCTTCTGACTTCAACTGCATTCATTTCTAACTTTAACTACTTCTCAAATCATCTCATTCAATTAATTCATGCTGAAAATTTACTGCAATTTCTGACCTACCAAACCACTATTAACATGCTTTACTCTTCATATACCTTTCTTGCTTTACTGACATTCACTGGCTAATCTCATAATTCTGGGGCATAAACTTTCCAATATTACTTAATCAATCTGCTCCAGCATTAAACCTCGAATATCTTAACAACAGTTCACTTTTGTTCAATTAAATCATTTCTTTGCACTGATATGCAAACTCTAACTGACATTTTCTGACTCATCTAATTTTATTCACTTCATCATTTGCTAAATTCTTCCTTTCTCTGATCCATATTTCTTCTTTATATAAACTGCTAGTCATTTTAATCATAACATCTTTTCCGCAAAATACTTCTCTCATTCATTCTGCTGCCTGGCTAACCTTGTTGTACCATTCATAGTATAAATCTTTTTGGTATTTAATTATCCTTCTTTAAAATATAGCAAAAACTCAATTTAAATACCAATTTCTTTAAATATAACAACTTGCTCTGTCTGCTTCCTCATTCCATAAATGCTCTTTTCTCAAATAACATAAATATTACAATCTGCCTTGCTGTTTTTCTCAACTCAATATTTATTAACTGCTTCTCCATTAATGCACTTCTTTCCATTCTATTTCATTTCCTTGAACTCATTCTAACATACTTCACTTTAATTTTAATTTTCCTCGAACTGCTCACAGTTATAACTTTCACTGCTCTTATCTTTAACACAGCCATCTTTACTAACTTTTTCTGAAGAATTCCTCATAACTTGTCATTCATCAACTAAACATTTCTCTTATGCAATTCTTAGAAAATCTCTTTACACACTGATTCTTCTTTTCTTTCTTTCTTTATTCAACTAATCTTTTCTGTACATATTTGCACAAATCCTCATATCAAACTTCATATTACCATCACTATTCATAATAACATTTTTCTCAAATTTTCGATCTCAGGTACACTTAATCATCACTATTCATTTATGTACCAGCACCTCTTTTAAAGCTGATCTGCTTTACTTAATCATGTCAAACTCTTCATAATACTAATCACATTCTCATCCACACTGTTTCTTGATATCATCTGACTCAGATCTCTGATGCCACAATACCTCTACTGAGGTTCTCAACTATATTTTGCACATTTAATCACTTCTAACACACACATGATCTGATCCTCATCATCTTGTTACCATATACATGTTTCTGCTAACTCTGTATTCTTACTGAATTCCATATCCAAATTTATTAATTTCCTCAATTCCTTTAACTGCGAATCT
This sequence comes from Colocasia esculenta, assembly GCA_014218235.1. Lineage (NCBI taxonomy): Eukaryota > Viridiplantae > Streptophyta > Magnoliopsida > Alismatales > Araceae > Colocasia > Colocasia esculenta. The sequence goes on from JACBKR010003849.1 coordinate 23,270, forward strand.
TTAACAACCAAATCATTCTATCACAAACTAACACACTGGTTAATCACACAGATTATACCACCTCTAATCACATCAACTTTCAACAACTGCTAACAACTGCCAAATTCTCAACTCAAAAAACATTTTACAAAACAAAAACTTAAACAAATACCACTTTAACCAACACAAAACCGCAGACTTACTACCAGCAGTGGACATTAATTCATGTATTGGGACATTGTAACCTTATTGTCTTTTCATATTCCAACTGGACCATGCTCTGATACCAACTGTGACGGACTGGGGTATTTATACCCATTAAGGCTCCATATCCAGATCCGCCTCCAACGAACGGACCGAAGTATCGCAAGGGATAGCTCACACAAGTGTCCAGTAAGAATATAAAAGACAAACCACAACAGTATAAGACACAAGAAAGTACATGTGCTCATACCTGCATATAACAATTTACAACTGTCCCATTACATTAATATATGTCCAATTAAAAAGTACAACTACCTGGGGCATACCCCGAGGGAGCACAAGCTCACACAACACTGACTACTATAAACTGCTGGTGGTACAAGTCTGACACAACGCCGCTGCAAGCCAAACACTTGGCAAAGCCCTGAAAAGAACTGTAGGGGAGTGAGCCTCAACAAGTCACTGGCTCAGTAGGGGCTACCCAAAACAACACCGTAACCACGGACACCTCAACCCCAATGGGTCTCACTGGCAGCACCAATAGCCAAACCATTTCATGCTCACAACATTTATATTTAACTAACAGCTTAAACAGTAATTGATAAACAAATGCATATTCCTTATAAAGAAAGAGGAACCATAGGCTAGTCCTCTCAACAACTGAAATGCCTAGGCTGCAAGCCTCACAGGCACATTATTCCAACGACTGGTTGCCTAAGCTACAAGCTTCACAGGCAAATCTCAAGTATGTGGGTAACAGAGCTGTAACCAAAAGCTGGCCCTTTATACCCAAACCACAATATGTCGGAAATCACATACACTAAGTACATGATCGGCTACAGCAGGCCAATCCATCACACATGAAAACCATATACGGTAGCTTATCCGAGGGAGGGTGAAGCACATTGCACCTCCACGAAACACAGTTCCACGTCAACACCAGAAAGACTGGTATATGACATACCACCACAAACCATTACCCACACAGGGTATAGGTACCTATTACCACAAGGCACCAGCACAGAAACCGCAAGTAAACCAGTGCTGTAACAGGGCACACCATAGCAAACTAAACCACATTTGTGGTGAGTCAATACTCACCATCTATAGCTGAAACCATGCCACCACTCGGGCACACCACAAGCCACAATCGCAGTCACAACTGTGCCAACACCAGGGCACACCTCGAACGAGTCAAACCTCGACTACGAGTCACATACTCACGAACCAGAGCCAGTGGCAAAGCACGAGTCGGAAAGGAACGACTCACCACAACCACAACTGGAGCTAACAAAGCATGAGTCGCGAAGAACGACGCCACCACACGGGAACGGTATACTGGCTGATCAGGCCAGTATCCAACCTGGACAACACAACACAAGAACAACCTCTCAGCCTCGCAGTCACGGACGAAAGGTCCAACTGCCGCTCCAAGAACGAGTCAAACAACTGTGGAGACCAACCAACACCACACCTGCAGACACACAACTGCAGGTCCATGCCTGGCACCTCTAGGGTCTCTGGCCAGAGCACCCTAAAGTGAGGCACTGGAAAACAGGACTAGCTGGGGACCAGTGTCGACTACTGGTGTCCGTACCCCCAACTACGAGCGCACTACAAGCGACTGCACACCCACCAACACAAGCCGCTGCCCTACTGTCGTCTTTCCCTCAGCCGGACGTACAACTCAAACACAGGAGTGAGGGTGTCTAGGAAGACAACACAGACCTCAACGGTACGACACTGTACCGGGACAAACCCCAAGCACAACAAACACACATGCGTGGCTCACAAAGAACCTGGGGTACCCGACTAGAGGCATTCCGGAATAGGCGCCGGACCACCACACTCGGCAAGCTCAAACCACGATATATACATAAACACTTTCTATTATCGTTCACGATACACAAATTACCATTAAGGATAGCTTGTCCTAGTCACCCTGTGACTCACAAGCTAACTTGCACAACTACATACACTAACCATATTAAAGATAACACCGTAGTTTGTCATTGGTCACACGGTGACCTCCACTGCCACACTAAACATAATAGCACGACCACACTTAATAATCCATCTAGGATAATTCACAAGAGATCCTATAGGATCATAGGAATCTCATCGCCGCAACACGCAGACTGACCTCACTAATTATTAACCACAATAACACACGGTATGCCATGAACACACAAACCATATACATGGCATCCAACCTCGTAGATATTATGCGTATAATACCTCACAACGAATATATCACACATCTATGTAAACAAGATGTCCAACACATGGACAATATACACATACTTAAACCCTACGTACATCACACATCATTCACGTAAAACATGCACATTACATGAGCAGTATGCTCCAAGAGCGTAACAAGTGCACTGGCTCACACCGGTCATCGCCATCCACACACAAACACGTAAAACAGACAGTGCTGACGCATGCACAGGTTGCGGCGGCAACATCGATTGCCGTCCAAAGGATATAGACGACAATGTCCCTTGCCGTCAACACCAAGTAAGCGACCACCACTTGGCCGTTTACCCACACTCAACGGCTAGATACCTAGCCGTTAATCTCCCAACGAAGAACTCTGTGTCAACCGATGTTGACGCCAAGATCTTCACTGCAGAACACGCCAGAACACACAAAATGGCCCTAGACCGATTACACGGGCAATCTAGTCATAATACAATAGAAAAACAAGGGGAAACACTCCCCCTTACATCTATATACCATAATTAAACCAGAGAAGCAAGATCCAATACTTGGATCGATCAAACCACCCAATTTCCCAGCATGGTAACCCTTTTTCCCAAAAACACAATTAACGAGTAATCTATACAAACGGAGCATGACAATTCAAACAAGAGAAGTCAAGGGGTCCAGTCCCTACCTCAGAAACGCAAATAAACTCGTAAAGAACTTCAAATCGCGCCGAAACCCTAGGAGCTTCCCGTGAACACCACCCTCCAATCCGTCATTCCCCGCCTGATTTGCCGCTACCACGTGCACCACGGCTGCCCCTCGCTCCCGTCGACCACCAGAACTCGTGAAGAAGCTCAAGAGTGAAGGTGGGCGAAGAGGAGGGGAGAGAGTGGGGAAGGAACAGGGCTCGGGTCAGCCCTAAAAACACAGATGCGTCAGGTTAACGTCAACCTTTGTGTCGTTAACCCAACCGCCACCAACTAAGCGTCCTCATCTTTGGCCGCAAGTTCATACAACGGAACACAGTAGAACCATGGTAGACGTCCACATCGATGGATGCTAAAACCATGTTAACGGCAACACATGGCCGCCAACACAAAGTCGACGTCACCCACCTGGACGCCAACCCACTGTTGATGTCCAGCGTACTGAACACCAACACAGACCCATACCAAACCTGGTAAGGATCTAATAAGACACACAACACTAATGGGCCTCACATTGGCCACCAAACCCTCTAAACCTGGATCCACGGGGATCCGGAAACGCGCGATGTTACATATAAGGCAGCTAGTACTTCCACCGACCACTTACTCTTTATAGGCAGAAAATGGGCGGATTTGGTTAGTCGGCGTCGACTATGACCCATTCGTCGAGTCCCCCATGAGTCTTGGGTAAACCCATGATGAAGTCCATGCCAATGGTTTCCCTTTTCCATTCCAGAATATCTAGCGGTCTGAGTACACAAGC
>JACBKR010003850.1:0-27193 GCA_014218235.1 Colocasia esculenta
TCATCCTCCCGTGTCTGAGTGCCATGCCTACCTTGGCTCGCCATTGCCTGTAATACAAACACCTCAATTAGGTTCTAAGTTCTTAAACCTATCTATTTTTACTTCATTATTAGATGTTTTCTACATACATGGACTAGTTCTATAAAGGCTTTAGAATATTGCAGGGGAGATGGCTTATTATGTACAATCTCAACCTGTTGGGCTCTGATACCATTTGTGATGACCTACCAGCAAACTGGCCCAACAACCATACTAGTTGGTACACTTCCCAGGAAGGTCACCCATCTTGGGACTACTCCCAACTGAGCATGCTTAACTTCAAAGTTCTTTTCCATCTCGAGCACTGAAAATGACCAGTCGGAGTTATTAGTAGTCTAGTAATTTAGTCCAATTAACATATTCTTATATGGGGTGTTCCAACGTACAGCTCTTATATAAGTGACGTCTTCGTCGCTGTTCACATACAGCACACAGTCAAACCTCAGGCAGGCAGGATTCTACAGATGGCCCCCATAGGCTTAAGAGGTGGCTCCCACTATGTAGCACTTTGTGCCATTATAGCCTCAAGAGGTGGCTCCCATAGCGTAGCACTTGGCCCTATGTAGCACTTAGTTCTTGCACTTCTGAGAGGGTAAAGCTCTAATACCATTCTCTGTAACGACCTTCTCTATACTGATATGATTATGCCAATCCACATCGATATAAAGCACACCGTCACAGTGGGACATGTACCCAACACAACACAGTAGGTAGTGATGTACACAAATATGAAGAAAAGTATAGCTGAAGTAAAAGTAATTCTTATTCCATCACCACGCACATGCCATAGCCTATATAGTAATAAGTAAATATGACAAATCCACAATAACCAAGTCCATAAGTCCACAATATAATAATGTCTTACGTACTAGGCAAAAGAAAAGTACAATCTATAAGAATAGCTCTCTAAGCTGCAACTACTCCTCACGCTCGGAGTCGCTCCTCGCTATCTCCTCCTCGATCTCTGGAATACTTGCCTCACCTATATATTTAAACAAGAACGAGTCTACACAATAGACTCAGAAAGCAACCCATTCATCACATCCTTATACTTATCACAAACACTTTGCACAAGTATAATGCATTGAGTAACTATTGTAACGACCTCGAGAACCCGACCCTTGGCCCAAGCCGAGGACCCGATTTGCAGTCGCCGCCCATGGATCTGGAGACCTGGAAGGGCTATAACACAAGTCTACAGAATATATAAAGGAATAAAGATCAACTACTGAACTAGGAGCACACATACAGAAGCAGGAAAAGAGCGAGATCGCTGTATAATGCTCTAGGTACAGTCCCAACACAAAACAAGTACAAGTAAGCAAAGGGGAAGAACAAGGCCCTTAGGGGCATACCCCGAGGGTGAAGTACAATTGAAGAAAAGGGGAATCCCATTGCTAGCTATGGGGATGACGATGACTGCCCTATCTACTCCGCCCGACGCGCACCCTACTGGCTGCTGGAATTCCACCTACAAAAGGAGGGATGAGCTTCACAACAAAGCTCATTAGGACTACCATCTCCTACTAGATATAATAAGTAGGAATGAATATATAGTTAAAGTAAATGACAAAGTTATATATTCTAACTTACATAGGAAAGTGCGGAGCGCAACTACACTAGCAACGGTATGGAAAGGACAACCAGGTCAGAAACTCCGTAGAACTTGCACATCGTGACCAACACATGACTGGCGACACAGACAGAGGGAACCCTGCCTTGACAAGTAACACCAACTACGAAAACCACTACCACTAGTCAACAGGTCAGGAGCATCCACTGACGTCTTACCCTCGACCCAGGTCCAGACCTCCACGTCTCGGCAGAGTGGGGGCAGGAACACAAGTAACCACAACAGTAACTACCGTAGTCTGGCCAGACTACGGTCCCACGCCTGGCCTCTCTAGGTGGTTCTAGGGCCACAATGATCGAGCAGTGAGAAGAAGGACAAGCCGGCCTGCGCCGGGAAGAACTCCGAACAACCTCGACATCCCAGACCAAATACGCGAGCTCTACAAATGACTCGATACTGCTGTCCTAACATCCATTTTCCCCTCCGCTCCAGAGTCCATGACTCGAGCATGCCCGTTGCCCGGAGCACTCCCTCAACAGGCGTACGGGGACGGGGGTCCCAGGTAAACGGTAACAACCTCTCATGGGACAGGCCGTCAGGTGCTGAGCACTAGGCGAACGACTAGTGTAGGACCTTACTAGGAAATAGCACTGGTGCCACAGGTACAGAAAGAACCAAAAATGGCGAACACTCAACGAGAAACCCTTTGCGTGAAGTTACATGAATCTCTTACTATCGCGATGCCAAGGCCAGTCGCGATAATGTCACGACGCCCCTGGTCATCGCGATGATGTCGCGACGCCCATGGCCGCCTCGACAGCCAGGCTATCGCGGTCGCGCGTTCGTCGCGACATCATCGGAACCCTCACGCTGGTCGCGATCTCAGCCAAGGGGAGTCCGAGACAGTCCTACCAAGGATGACCCCAAAAATGGTACAAACCACACCTACAGGGGAGGGAGCATGGAAAACACTAGGAAAACATGGAAATAGACAAACCACCCCCAAACCCCACGATTCAAGCTTAAATCGGAGATCTACACTCATAGGAACCTCTCCATGACCAAGGCATGGATCTCTCATTTCCAAACCCAAGCACGACGAGGAAAGCAAGAATCTCAAGGCGAAGGGGAGCATGCTAGAATGAGAGGAAGAAGAGGAGTCCCTACCTCAAGGTGTAGAGCCAACCCGTTGGGGCCTTCACGTAGGAATGGTCGTCACCTCCCCCAACAAGCACCACGAGCACGTCGCCTACACGAAGGGGACGTCACCTCCTCGCCACGAGCACCACGAACATGTCGGAGAAAGCAAGAGAGCTCAGGGAGGAAGAAGAGGAAGAAGAAGGGAATGAAGAAAGGGGATGAGGAAAATGGGTGCCGGCCTCAGTTTTGAACATGGGCCCCCGAACCGCGACGGGTCAGGGCGGCGCGACAAGAACATTGTCGCGATGGCTCCATAGGTTGCGACACCATGTCGCGATCGATCCCCAAGTCCCGATCCCAAAAGTGGTCAAGCCAAAGATCGGTCAAACAAAAATGCAGCAGCCTGCCAGGTTGCGTCAACACAGCAGGTGCCTAACACCTGACAAGGCCGTTCTGACAGAAAGGACAAGCGTTAGAACGGTCAGAATGAAGTCGCGTCACCTCTAGACGGCGTGACAAGAATGTGATGCCTCTAGATGGCGGTGAAGGATGCGACGCCCAATGGGGGTGTGATAAGAAGCATGTCGCGACCGACCATGCTGTCGCGACACTATCACGACCAGCAAGTCCGGCGCGACCCTGAGGACGAGGCCAAGGCCCAAAAGAGCCGGATCTTAAATCCTTCCCCCCTTAGGAGATTTCATCTTCCAAATTGAAGAAAACACAGTCTCCAGAAAAGGAGCAGCAAGGGGAAAACAACATATCAATCACTCTAACAGTATTGAAACTACACTCTCATCTTAACCTAGCACTCCCAAGTGGCCTCACCACCAACGCGGTTCTCCCAAATAACCTTGACGAGTGGAATCTGCCACCTGCATAATTGCTGCACTCTGCGATCCACAACTATGACCGGGTACTCTAGAACTGACAAGTCTGGTGCCACCTCAATCTGCGAGTAATCCAGCACATGTGACGGATCTACAATGTACCTCCTCAGCTGCGAAACATGGAAAACACTGTGCGCTACTGCTAATTCTGCTGGGAGACTCAACCTGTATGTGACCTCGTCGATCCTCTTCAAGATGGGGAAAGACCCAATATACCTTGGACTAAGCTTTTCCCCTCTTACCAACCTCATAACACCCTTGGTTGGCGAGACCCGTAGAACACAAGTCACCTGCCTCGAACTGCAACGGTCTCCTACGAATGTCTGCATAACTCTTCTCCCTACTCTGTGCTGCCTTCAGTCTCTGCCTGACTAAATTGACGGTATCTGCACACTACTATACCATCTCTTTTCCTAAGAGGTGCCTCTCAACCACCTCGAACCAGTGAAGTGGTGTCCATTCCAATACTAGAGTGATAGATTTGTTACGCAAACTCTACCATCGGACGGTGCCACCCCTGTTGGTTACAATGTGTATGATGGCATGTGCTTAAATGTTTTTGATGATGAGTAACATAATTGATGTTGTCTAAATGTTGGAAACATGATAAATATGACAAAGACATGAATGAAATGATCAAGTGAGTAAATACTTTGATGAACACCTATGTATTCATTATATCTCACTTAGAATGTCTTTTAATGTAGGTGTGAATGCATACATGAGAAGCATCAAGATACAAGTGCAAAAGGTCAAGAAAAACACTTCATGTGGTCATGTGTCGACAGCCATGAAGGCCACTGTCGATAGGTCGACCATTCAGAACAAAGCAAGCTACTGAAAGCTCATTCGAGACAGTAGCTGTCGACAGCTGAAGCTCACCTATCGACAGATATAGTTGTCCTGTCGATAGATGAGAATCACCTGTCGACAGCCCAGTGTTTCCAAGAACCTTCAAAGGTTCTGGAAAACCAGAAGTGTTCAGTAGTTCGACAGCTGCAAAGTGCATGTCGACAACGAAGAGAAAAGTCAGATATGAGATTTAGATATGTTCTATATTATGGTGTTTCCTTTTAGCACGTCTCTCCATACTTGGACACCACTATATATAGATCATATAAGGTATTTCGCAGCAAGAAGCCACCATACCAAAACCCTAAGCAAAACCCAAGAGAAGGCTTTCTTCCTACTGCTCTGCTTCAACCCTCTATCCTGTTCGTAGAAGATCCATCTCACGAGAGGAGTTGAAGTTGTTTGTCTGCGAATCAAGCTTCATCTACATCATCTGATCATCATCAACACGAAGCCTGAAGTTCTTCTGGATGACCACCATGAAGAGTTCTTCATCTGGATTTGATCTTCAACTCAGAACTCTTCCTTCTATCTACTTTTCATCTCTCTGTGTGTGTGGTTGTGCTTCGAGCGTTCCTTGTGCTTGATCCACATGTGGATTGTTGTTCTGATTGCGTGTTTGCATCAGACAACGTGCGTATGTGGTGTGTTGATCAGATCAAGCCTAGAGGATCTGATCTATTGTGGACTTGATCTAGCGTGTGTGCGGGTGGTCGAGCCGTTGTGCTCATGTGTGTGTTGTACTCAGTTCTTGAGTAGTGTGTCCTCGCTGTGTGAGGGGTGGACGTAGGAGTCACGTGGTGTGATCTCTGACCACCTAAAAAATCCCTTGTGCAATGTGGTTTGATCTGTATTGCACTAGATGCATGCATAGGGATTTCATCTACACACTAACTGTTATTTTACTCACACACATTTCATCAGATCAGAGGGGTTTTAATTGAGTAGATCTTTTAATCCAAATAATTTTAAATGCTTAAGTTTCCGCTGCAAATCTATTCAACCCCCCCTTCTAGCTTTGCCATCACCGAATATCTGATCCTAACAATTGGTATCAGAGTAGGTTTATATCTGATTCTGACTGATCTAATTGCTGTTGATTGTCTAATCATCTGAAACATACTCAGAAATATGGCTAAGTTCTCGAGTATCATAAATAGACCTATGGTTATTGATTTGATCTAATGTTGATAAATTAGGACTCCTCTATGAAGGTAAGCAAGATGAAAGGAAATCAAAGATAAGTGTTACATGGCTCATAGCAGCTCAAAAGTTTCTTTCGCTCAGAAAAATTGAAGAATCACACATGTCAGAGAAATCAACAAAATCTGAAAGGCTAGGTAATTCCATCTCAACCTTGTTGATAGATCAATATCTAACTCTGATTCTGAGAATGATATATCCAATGATGAACTGATAGAATGCTATGAGCACTTATGCAATCAATTAAGAAGGTAAAATCTCAAAACAAGAAGTTGAAAGAAAATTGGAGAAGAATGAAATGATAATTAATAATGCTCAAGCATTCTATAAAGAAAATGAGAACTAAAGTGGAAAATGAAAAATTGGAAAATGAAGTCAAAATCTATGGAATCAAGTTTGTAAGTTGAAAGAAAGATCATGATCAGATGGAATCTGAAACTTTGGATTTGAAAAATCAAAATGTAAATTGATTGATCATAATGAAAATCTCAATTGGATAATGATCATTGAACAAACAATCTCCAACATGGCTCATGATCATCAAATGAAAGAAAAATACAATCAAGTGGTTCAGGAAAACAGTCATCTAAAAAAAGAAGATTGAATGCTTGTATTATGACAGACCATTAATGATGAATTGAATAATTCTAAGAAGAAAATTGCTGACTTGGAAATCAAGTTGTTCAAAGTGAAATTGAAAAACAAAATAAAAAATGAATCTAGATGTTATGACCAACCAACTTCAAACTTCTGAACAAGAAATTGATGCATGAAAGCTGAAAAAGAAAAATTGACAAATGAACTTGAAGTGGTTAGTAAACAAAATCAAAATTCTGAAAAGAAGATTTCTGAATTGAACAAAATCATTGATAGTTTAAAACTGCCTTGTCTAAGTTTGTTCAAGGAACTAAGAACTTGGATAATCTTCTTCGAATAAAAGTCAATTTTCAAATGAGGGTTTAGGATTTAGCCCCTTGAACGAAAAGGATTTGAAAACAAAACAAAGACCTCATTTGTCAATGTCTCTAAGAACAAAAATTTATGCACCTAAAGAAAATCTACTAAAGTTCATGTTCAGAGAAATGTTCAAAAATAAAGAATAACTTGAATAAAATGCTGCAAAAAGAGAATCATGTTTCAATTGAAAAACAGAAAAAAAATGGAAAAGAAGATAGAACTCTACAAGGTCTCCACATCTCCTCCAGCAGCCAAAAAGGCTTTTCAGGACATTCTCCAATGGCCACCATGCCATGAGATACCAAAGGGTGCCACCTCCACCCTTTCAACCCAAGGGTGATCAAAAGTATTCTAGAGGACTTCAGAAATTTCAGCAAATGCATTCATACTATGGTAAGCTTCAGGTAAGTGCTCAACACATTTGCTTTAAATGCAATAGACCTAGTCATCTGCTAATTCTGCTGGAATAAAAATCAACGCTCTCATAAATATGCTAAAACAGTACAGTGCTTTACATGTCACAAATGGTCATATCTCTAGGGACTGTTGGCATATAAATGATCATCTTGTGCATGTTCCCAGCCCCATGTTCATACACATGCCCATGTACATAGGAATAAAAATCATGTTCATGCTAAAAATACTCAGAAATTCTATGTACATAAGATATGATTGCTGGACAAAAGAAGTGTTCTGTTCCTCATGCTAAAAGTCCTAAAACAAATATTTCATGAAAATATAGATGTATTGAACGAGACCACAGAAGAATATAGAACTAATACTGCTCATAGTTCCATTAATGAATGAAATACATCTATTCCAAAATAAAATTATTTGGATTCTAAATCATTGTTGAAGCCTAACAACATTAATGTCATTGCAGGACCCAAGCAAGTGTGGGTCCCAAAACTAGCTTGATCAACAAGTTGAGATGTCTTGCAGCCATACAGTGTAATGGATTCATGACATTGTCTGTGCAAGGCAAGAAATGATTGGAGAACAAAGGTAAAATTTTTCAGACTGTGATTGAAGACTGTTCAGGTAAAATCTCCTTATCACTTTAGTTTTGAACTGCAAGAATTGAAATAGATTTTTTACCTTATCTGAGCAATGAAAAATGTGCCTTAATGCTATCCCCACATGACAATGCCTCTTAGCAATTAGAATCATGTCATGTCATCTTGCTTGCATAACTGTGCTTAGGACCTCTTAAGCACAACATTTACTTTGACCTCTTGGTATATCAAATGATGACATGTGGAAAAACAAGTTATGCTTGTTGGAAACTATCATTATGTGTGAGTAAAATACCCTGCCAAGTACAACAAGTCATGTTATGCATAAGGCTAATTGTGTGCATTACATGTGAATTGCTTGCTATTTTTTTATTCTATGCATGTGTTATGGGGAGTAAGTTTGAAAGCGCACAAAATGTTTGCAAAATTCATTGAATATCATGTTTGCACTAATTTTTGTGCAATTGATTGCCATGCAATACTTGAATTGCTTGAATGTTGAATCATCACATGCACACATTGGGGGAGTCAGACAAGGTAGGTTGAGTGAAATGCTTGAGAGATACTCTTCATATTATTATGTCATTATTTCTCAAAGTCTTGGTCTTCATGTCACTGAATTCCATCCCTTAACACTAAGTTTTCAAGTACCTGTCGACAGCCAGAACACCAGATGTCGACAGATCCCCTATCCAAAACTATCTTTCTGATGCAGAACAATAGTTGTCGACACCCCTTCTTCCGCTGTCGACAGATGACATCTTCCAGAACACAAGATCTTCTGTTTCACAGTAGCTGTCAACAGCCCCACTCTTGCTGTCACCAAATGCCCATCAACTGTGAATTCTTCAACATTCATTAGCATTTCTTCGAGTATGTTCATCATCTTTGTGCAAGGGGAGAATTGGGCCTTAATATTCATTACAACCTTCATACTCACACAGTACTAAGGACATTGATTTAATCACAATGATTTTGAAATAATATTCTGTGTATGAGTCTAGGTTGTATCATTTAAAAAATATTGAACAAATCAAGTGATTCTATCCTAACTTACTTGAATAACTCCCTTATGGATGATCATGCTTCTAAAATGGATTGATAATTAAGAAGGTTATTGAACTTAATTTTTTACATTGGCATTTGACCTTAAATAACCTTTGACCTTGATTTCAAATTTAAAAAAAGAAGGAGAAAAACTACCTATTTCTAAACTAAAAAGTTCAAACGAAAATTATATGAAATGGGACAAAGGTAGAGCATTGATGAGCATCACTGAGTAACTGGAGACATGGGCATCACCAATGTCTATCTTCGCGTCAAAAAGTCTATTCATTATCTATGTACAATGGTTTGATGGTCACTCACACTGAGTAATTAGCGGTACGGGCATCCCAAATGTCTACCTTCACGCCAAAAGGTGAAAGTGATCCTAATTACTACTTTTCCCACATTAACATGACAAAAGAAATAATTCAATGCAAGAAATAGAGTGTAGCCTCCATGTTTCTACATCAAGGATGATATGTTGTTTATTGTTCATTGTTCATGTAAACATTACTTTCATTTACCAACTAAACATCACCCACTAAGAAATATGTTTTCCACAAACATTTCATTCAAAGGAGTTATCTTTTTTCATATGCTTTTGAACGATGTCTTCTAAATGCTACAACTTGAGATTCCCAGAGTATTATCTCTCAACCATTGTAGAATTTTTATGCATCTTAATACTGTGTTTATGACACTTTATAGTGGGTATCAACCTATTCTCAACCTTGAAATCCCATTTAAACACTCATTCCCCATCAAATCGTTCACAATTCAGTTTGAGGTCAAGTAGTTCTTTGCTTCATTCTTACCCATGTGTGCACTCACTATCTTTTTGAATGTTGTCGAAAAGGGGAGAAACATCAATTGTATCAATTGCTAATTTTGTCATCATCAAAAAGGGGGAGAATGTTGGTTACAATGTGTATGATGACATATGCTTAAATGTTTTTGATGATGAGTGACATAATTGATGTGTCTTATTGTTGGAAACATGATAAATATGACAAGACATGAATGAAATGATCAAGTAAGCAAATTCTTTGATGAAACCTATATATTCATTGTATCTCACTTAGAATGTCTTTTAATGTAGGTGTGAATGCATACATGAGAAGCATCAAGATACAAGTGCAAAAGGTCATGAAAAACACTTCAAGTGTCATGTGTCGACAGCCATGAAGGGCCCTGTCAACATATGGACCATCCAGAACAAAGTATGCTACTGGAAGCTCATTCGGGACAGTAGCTATCAACAGCTGAAGCTCACCTGTCGACAGATACAGATGTCCTATCAATAGATGACAATCCACCTATCGATAGCCCCTGTTCCAGGAACCTTCAAAGGTTCTGGAAAACTAGAAGTGTTCAGTAGCTATCGACAAGCACTTTACAGCTATAAAGTGCTGGTCGATAGACGAAGCGAAAAGTCAGATACGAGATTTGGATATATTCTATATTATGGTGTTTCTTTACGCACGTCTCTCCATACTTGGACACCACTATATATAGATCATATAGAGGTATTTTCCCAGCATGAAGCCACCATACCAAAACCCTATGCAACCCAAGAGAAGGCTTTCTTCCTACTGCTCTGCTTCAACCTCTGTCCTGTTCGTGGAAGATCCATCTCACGAGAGGAGTTGAAGTTGGGTTGCCGCGAATCAAGCTTCGTCTACATCGTCTGATCATCATCAACGCGAAGCCTGATGTTCTTCTGGACGACCACCACGAAGAGTTCTTCATCTGGATTTGATCTTCAACTCAATCTTCTTTCTTTCTACTTTTCATATCTCTCTGTGTTGTTTTTGGTTCGAGCATTCCTTGTGCTTGATCTACGTGGGATTGTTGTTCTGATTGCGTGTTACATCATACCAAGTGCGTGTTGTGGTGTGTGATCAGATCAAGGCTAGAGGATCTGATCTATTGTGGACTTGATCTAGCGTGTGTGTGTGTGGTTGAGTCGTTGTGCTCGTGTGTGTTGTTGTACTCAGTTCTTGAGTAGTGTGTCCTCACTGTGTGAGGGTGGACGTAGGAGTCCCGTGGTGTGATCTCCGAACCCCTAAAAAATCCCTTGTGCACTGTGGTTTGATTTGTGGTTTGATCTGATTACGCTAGATGCATGCATAGGGATTTCATCACACCTAACTATTAGTTTACTCCTGTGGCGGCCCTCATTATAACAGTACGGTTATACCAACCCACGTCGGTATAGCGAGCGCTGCCACAGTGGACATTTACCCAAACGATACGAACAGCTGAGATACACGCGAATATACAACAGAGTAGCGGAAGTAAAAGACAACTGTCTTCATTCATTCCATCCACATTAACTTACATGAAATTTACAATTAACATTAAGAGCTAAAAGTTCACATAATTTAAATTGCTGGAAATTTAATACATAGATGTCCACACTTATACAATTTTCTCATGATAGTTCTAGTACAATGTCACTTTTACATACTATGAAAACACAAAAGGGGTACTCTGCTCCAACAATCTAAACTCCGCGCTCGGAGTCCGTCTCTACCGTCTCTCCACGAGAGTCTCGTCCCATCTATACCTGTACGCCGAAGCAAGAAGTGAGTCTTAAAGACTCAGCAAGCAACACTACTCATAACATACACGTATAAGTCATAGTGGTTTCTACATGTACATTCACAAATTACAACATATGGCATGCTAGTCATTTGAAAGTTTCAACTTATCATGACAGTTTTACAATTTAATACATGGATCATGCTTTCAGATTTCAAGAATAAAACTCACCTATCACATGCTCTCTATTCAATTTACTCGTGAAATTTTGCCTTTAAAGAACCAAGACATGAGAGCTACCAACATGAACATTGTGCATATATGAAGGAAAACACAACTAGCATGGATTTACATGTTCTTAGGCACATACATAGACATTTTCACATGCTTTAAGTTGCTGGTTTCACATGGTTCAATGGCTATAAACCTACACATGAGAGCTACAATGTTGTTTAAAACATACCATGTGAACAACCAATCATGCTATTTTGTACACATGCTCATCAATTATCCCTAACATGGATTCTAGACATTTTCGCACATATACACATGATGATAACAACATGAAATTACTGATTTCACATGGTTTCAGATTTGTCTCACATGGATTTCAATGTCATATTCTCACATTTTTAGTTTCACATTTCTTTACACAAGTTTCCAATTCACATGGTTACACTTTACACATACACATTTCACATTGTTCACTTACACATTAACACATGAACACATACACATTACACATTACACATTCACATTTTAGGTGCCGTGACACATAGTCCAAACCACCAAAGAAGGACATATACACATCACATTACACATAGACGCCATCTAGGCATTACAATGCCGACTCTTGGACTGCGCAGACCGGGAGAACAAGTCTCCACCCTAACCACTGGTACTTGTCCACCTCCAGGATTTCCCCCTAATGCCCTTAGGGTCACTTACACATTGAACCTTCTCAGGGGGACTTTTCCCTGATACGGTTCCACTGCCCTCTACGGAAGCAGTGTCACATTGGCACAGTTACACATTTACACATTTTACCGATTTTACACATGGTTTTACACATATCACTTTTCAATCCATTCACTTTCTCACTCACATGCATATCTCTGTTTTTCCTGACATGACACTACAGATTTCAGGAGTTTAACACACAGTCAATTCACCAATCAGGTTGGATTTAAACGATATCTAATCACTTTACAATGACATGTATAAATTTTTGCATTTCACATGGAAAAATGCATAACTCCTTATATACTGGTCCAAATGACCTGAAAATTTAACCACATGCTATTTTCGGGTTCAAGATCATACAATCAATTCTTCAAATTTTTCTGAGCTAAAAGATTTTACAGAAAATCAATTACCTATTTAGCATGCCATTCATAATTCAAGTTGACAAGGAGTTTAACACCATCATACATTTTTGCCACTTACTGTCTGAATCCTAACATGCCCATATCATAGAATTTATTCAGAGTTTTCTAAGCAACATACCATTTTCTCAGGTTTTATAACCCTACACATGTTTTTTCTAAATTCAATTTCAAAAAGTGTAATAATTCAGATAAGCATGGAGAATTTTCCAAATTTCAGAACAGAGACTAACGTTATATGCATGATCTGAAAAACTTAGGGCACTCAGACTAGTCCTAATCATAAAAACATGGATTGACAAGGTCACCCACAAATCATGCTTGAAATTTCATAGAATAATAATCTCTAACATTCACCACCATGCACACTCATCCATCACACACCACATTCATCACACCAACAATATACATAACATATAATGATTTACAGTATATCCTCATTGTGAAACATACCAAAATAGTCGTATAGATGGAGAACAAGTCATTGTTCTGTCCAGATGAACTTGGCGGCGGTCTCTGGCCGCTAATTCAGTGTCAACGGCATAGTCGATTGACGCAAGCATAATCTCAGCGTCAAGGGATATTGCCGTTAATGTCGGGTCTGTGCAAAACACAGACCCGAGCTCTAAAGATAGGGAGAATGGGAGGGTCTAGGACACGAGGGAAAATCCATAAAAATTGTAAAACCATCCTAGACACATACGGGGACATTATGGTAGGGTCACTTGCCTCTAGAAAATTCGCCAGACGGATCTAGGGCTCGGTGAAGCTCTCCTTGGGCTGTCCCAAGAAGCCTCAAAGGAGCTCTCCTCCGTCCTTGAGCGAGATCCACAGCAAGCCGAGGTCAGGGAGCCTTCCTCGATGATCCCTCTAGCCTCCAGTTGCAGTAGAACGCCGATCAAGCTTCAAAGTTCGGATTTTGGGCTGCAAAGATGGGGTTTTCTCACAGTCCGAAATAGGGGTTTCTCTCTTGTTTCTCTCTTGGAAAAGGGTGAAGAGAGGGGTTGGGGAGCAGATTCGGGTTTAGACATATGGGAGAGGCTTCTCTCCCACTCACAGGGTGACAGATGGCTCTCAGAGCCGTTGGGGACAGCTCCCCAATGGGTGAGCTACCTTGTTTCCGGATTTCTGGCTCTGCAACGCATGCAGGTCAGAGAATCGGCGTCCACATCGTTGGACGCTAGGATTAGTGTTGCGTCCATGGGTGGACGCTGACACCACCTCGGCGTCATGCTATTGACGCCAACATGGCCTTCGGGCAGAAGTCTAAATCATGCAGAAACCATGCACCATGCCTATTACATGTAGTATCCATATAGTTTATGCACCTCTACCATCAAGTAATACATACATTATTTATTATGTACATACACACATAATACACTAATACATACGTAGATACACATATACGTACATTCACAACGTGAATTATCTACATGCAACACAATAATACACAAAATTCGAGGGCCTTACACCCTCACCCCCTTAAACAAACTTCGTCCTCGAAGTTAGAACGACACTACTCAAACAAAAGGGGATACTTCTTCTTCATCGCATCCTCAAGCTCCCAAGTAGCCTCCTCTCGTGAGAAGTTCCGCCATAGGACCTTCACCAACGCAATACTCTTGTTCCGAGATGTTGAACCTTCCGGTCAAGAATAGCTACTGGTTGCTCGACATACGAAAGATCTGGCTGGATCTCCACTGGCTCATGACTAATCACATGACGGATCTCGGACATACTTCCTGAGCATCGAAACGTGGAAAACGAGATGAACGCTAGCCAAAGCTGGGGTAAGGCTAGCTCATATGCCACGCTGCCCAAACGTATGAGAATCTCATATGGGCCAATGAACCTGGGCTCAACTTACTATGCCTGCCAAATCTGACAACACCTCGAGTAGGCGATATCTTCAAGAAGACATGATCGCCAACCTCGAACTCAAATCCTTCCTCCTGTTGTCGGCATAGCTCTTCTGCCTATCCTGTGCCGCAACAAGCCTCTTCTTGATAAGCTGGATCTTATCCGAAGTTTCCTGAACTAACTCCGGTCCGATCAACTGCCTATCACAGTCTCCTCCCAACATAACGGAGATCTGCAGGGCCTACCATACAACGCCTCAAATGGAGCCATACCAATACTCGCATGAAAGCTGTTGTTGTATGCGAACTCCACAAGAGGTAAACGCTCCCAATCATCCTTCCAATCCAGGACACACGCTCTCAACATATCCTCGAGCGTCTGGATAGTCCTCTCGGACTGTCCATCGGTCTGGGGATGAAACGCCGAACTGAGCTTCAGCTCCGAACCTAAAGCATCCTGAAGACCCTTCCACAATCTCGAAGTAAATCTCGGATCTCGATCCGAAATGATCGACTTCGGCACCCATGCAATCCAATGCACTACGCTACTAACATACAATCTAGCTAAACTCTCTACTGACTGCTTCTTCCATAACAAGAAATGAGCAGTCTTCGAGAATCTATCTACAACTACCCAAATCGAGTCATTGCCCCTTCTAGATCGAGGCAAACCCGAAACAAAGTCCATAGTGACAGCTCCCACTTCCAAACTGGGATGTCCATCCTCTGCATAAGGCCGGATGGTCGCTGTCGCTCGGCCTTCACTTGCTGACACACCAAACCCTAGACACATAATCCGCAACATCCTTCTTCATGCCGGACCACCAAAATGACCTCTTCAGATCTGGTACATCTTAGTGTTACCCGGATGAATAGAGAATCGCGATCTATGAGCCTCCGCTAACACATGCTCACGGACATCCACTAAATCAGGGACACAAACTCGATGCTGAAATCTAATCACACCGTCCTCATCACGAGCAATGCCTGCCTTGCCCTAACTCTAAGAGTCTAGGGTCGGCTCCCTGTCGCTCGATCACCTCATCCAAAATGAGGATCTAAGGGATAGCTGAGCTACAAAAGCCTACACAGCGATGGCTCTAACTCGGTCATAGAGTACGCCGCATCCTCCAACATCTTCCAATCCTGCTGGAGCGAAGACCTCTTTCTACTAAGAGCATCCGCTACGACATTCGCCTTCCCAGGGTGATACTGAAGGTCGAAGTCATAGTCCTTCAAGAACTCAATCCATCTCTCTGCCTCAGGTTTAATTCCTTTGGGAGAAAAGATACTTCAAGCTCTTGTGGTCGGTAAACACCTCAAATCTGACACCATAAAGATAGTGCCTCCAGATCTTTAGTGCATGAACCACGACTGCGAGCTCTAAGTCATGAGTCGGATAGTTCTTCTCATGCTCCTTCAACTGACGAGAAGCATAAGCCACCACCCTTTCTTGCTGCATGAGCACACAGCCTAAACCATCCGAGACGCATCCGTGTAGATAGCAAACCCTCTACACCGCTCGGCAAAACAACGCCGGGGCTGACGTGAGCTTAGTCTTCAATAATTGAAAACTCTCACACTTCTCGGACCAAACAAACTTCACTCCCTTCCTGGTAAGCTGAGTCAAGGGGCGCGATGGATGAAATCCCTCAATAAATCGCCGATAATAACCAGCTACCCAAGAAAACTACGAATCTCCGAAGGGGTCTTGGGAACCTCCCAATCCATAACTGCCTGGACCTTCGCTAGGTCAACTGCAACACCAGCACCGGAGATAACATGCCCGAGAAATGAACCTCGCGCAACCAAAAATCGCACTTGCTGAATTTTGCATACAGCTTGTGCTCACGAAGAACCTCTAACACTAACCTCAGATGCTGACGTGTGTGGCCTCGTCCGGAGAGTAGACCAACACATCATCAATAAACACTACGACAAAGCTATCTAGATAAGGCCTAAACACCCGTTCATGGGATCCATGAACGCTGCAGGGGCATTGGTCAATCCGAAAGGAAGACCAAGAACTCATAATGTCCATAACGGGTTCTAAACGCCGTCTTGGACACATCCTCACTCTGAATCCTCAACTGATGGTACCCATCGCAAGTCAATCTTAGAAAAGACTGATGCATCTCGCAACTGGTCAAACAGGTCATCAATACGAGGTAAGGGATACCTGTTCTTCACAGTCACCTGGTTCGCTTTCTGTAGTCAATGCACAACCTAAGTGACCCGTCTTTCTTCTTGACGAATAATACAGGTGCGCCCCAAGGGGAAACACTAGGGCGAATAAATCCCTTATCAAGCAACTCTTGCAACTGCCTCCTCAACTCGGCTAACTCCGCAGGTGCCATCCGATATGGAGCCTTCGAGATAGGAGAGGTCCCGGAAGCAACTCTATGGTAAACTCTATCTCTCTATCCGGTGGCAATCCAGACAAATCATCGGGAAATACGTCTGGAAAATCCTGCACTACCTCAATCTCTGCAAGAGTAGGTGACTCATCAGCCTCTGGCACTAACACCACGCTGGCAAGAAAAGCGTCACAACCCTTGTTCACCATGTGCATCGCCTTCATGGCAGATGACCATCTTTCCCTCCACGTTCCTCGGCAAGGGATGAGAGAACTCGTCCTCACCAGGAATGCGGAAAACAATCCTTCCGGAGACAATCCACTAACGCATAGTGCTCCTCTAGCCACCAGACCAAGAATAGCATCATAGTCCTTCATCTTTAGCAAGAAGAAACACCCATCTAGGATTCTATCCTCAATGCACACAGGTAACGACGGAATGCATTTCCTAGTCGATACCGTACCCGCAGGGGTGTGCACAGACAAAGGGACCTCTAACTCCTCAGACTCTACACCTGACTCTAGGGCTAACTGCCTAGCGAACCGCTCGGAAATGAACGAGTGAGTAGCACCCGTATCAAACAAAACCCGAGCGTGCACACCGAAAAGCAAAACTGTACCTTCGGTGACATGCTCTGCCTGCTCGGCGTCCTCGCGAGCTAAAGCAAACACTCGAGCTGGGGCTTGAGGCCTTCCTGGTCTTCCTGTAGCTGGCGCGGCTGCTCTTGCTGGGGCTGGCGCTCCGTGCTGAAGTCTGGGCAATCTTTGATCTTGTGGTCGCTGCTCCCGCACTTCAAGCATTTGCCCGAAGTCATCCAACACTCGGTACCACCGTGTGTCTTCCCATAGTGGGGACACTCTTTCTTCACCCGGGGAACGTACAGAAGGTACCTGAGAGTTGCTGACTGTCACGGATCGCTGCGGTGTCTGGTACACCGTTTTCTTCTTGTCTTGCCACTGAAATGTCGCTGCTGGCCTCTTCTGCGAAGCCTTCTTTTCCTCCAGATACTGCTCCATCTCTCCCTCCTGCCTGCAGGCAGCACTGAGGGCCTCGTCCAGCGTGCGTTGGTCAACGCCACAAGCCTTGTCCGCAGTGATGGCTTGAGTCCCATCACGAACTTCTTCGTCTTTCTGCGCTCGTCTGCCACGATATGAGGTGCATATTTAGAAAGTTCAGAAAACCTTGCCTCATATTCCAGCACAGTCATGGAGCCTTGAGCCAAGGATAGGAATTCCTGCTCCATCCGATCTTGCACATGCTCGGGGACGAACTTGCCCGAAAGAGCCTCACGAACTCGTCCCACGCAACGTCGATAGCTCCGTCCTCGAAGCGTGTACGCAGTAGGGAGGACCACCATACATCCGCTCTCTCCTGCAAACACCTTCATAAGCACCAACTAACAAATTCTAGCTTAAGTAGAACATACCAACATACAAAATTAAAATCTACCTGTAGCATGTAGGTGGCTAATGTCACCTTATCCTCATCAGGGCACCTGATGGCTCGGAAGATTTTCTCTGTCTCCCTTAACCACTTTCTGCCTTTAATGGATCACTCTCCCCCTTAAAAGAGGGTGGAGTCATCCTCTTGAATCGCTCCATGATGGAAGGTCCACCATGGTCCTGAGCTGGTGCCTGAGCCTGCTACATTAAACAATAGGCAATACACAATAACACAATATCATGCAATTTAAATAGCAACTACTAGTTTTTCATTATTCTACCTGGGCCTCCAACTGTGCCTGGAGTGCTGCCTGGGTATGAGCCTGCGTCTGCATGGCTTGCACCAGACCTTGCATGAATACTTCGTAGTCCACAGGTGGCGGTGGGGGAAGTACAGGGCCTTGCGGTGCCGGGCCTGTTGCTCCGCCGCTCATCACGTCGCGGCTCGTCCTCACGGGTCGGCGCTCCACCACGCCTACCTCTCGAAGCCATGGCTGTAATAAAATATCAGCCACCATTAGAGCTAGGTTACTAAGTTTCCTAACCATTTTCTTATCTATTTTTCACTTCTTATTAATTTTTCTACACATATGGACATACTTAGCATGCAATGAAGATGATGACTTGGGTATATTCATGTGCAATCTCAACCGGTTTGCTCTGATACCAATCTCTGTGGCGGCCCTCATTATACCGGTACGGTTATACCAACCCACGTCGGTATAGCGAGCGCTGCCACAGTGGGACATTTACCCAAACGATACGAACAGCTGAGATACACGCGAATATACAACAGAGTAGCAGAAGTAAAAGACAACTGTCTTCATTCATTCATCATCCACATAAACATACATGAAATTTGCAATTAACATTAAGAGCTAAAAGTTCACATAATTTAAATTGCTGAAAATTTAATACATAGTCCACACTTATACAATTTTCTCATGATAGTTCTAGTACAATGTCACTTTTACATACTATGAAAACACAAAAGGGGTACTCTGCTCCAACAATCTAAACTCCGCGCTCGGAGTACGTCTCTACCGTCTCTTCCACGAGAGTCTCGTCACCGTCTATACCTGTACGCCGAAGCAAGAAGTGAGTCTTAAAGACTCAGCAAGCAACACTACTCATAACATACACGTATAAGTCATAGTGGTTTTTACATGTACATTCACAAATACAACATATGGCATGCTAGTCATTTGAAAGTTTCAACTTATCATGACAGTTTTACAATTTAATACATGGATCATGCTTTCAGATTTCTAAGAATAAAACTCACCTATCACATGCTCTCTATTCAATTTACTCGTGAAATTTTGCCTTTAAAGACCAAGACATGAGAGCTACCAACATGAACATTGTGCATATATGAAGGAAAACACAACTAGCATGGATTTTACATGTTCTTAGCACATACATAGACATTTTCACATGCTTTAAGTTGCTGGTTTCACATGGTTCAATGGCTGTAAACCTACACATGAGAGCTACAATGTTGTTTAAAAATACCATGTGAACAACCAATCATGCTATTTTGTACACATGCTCATCAATTATCCCTAACATGGATTCTAGACATTTTCGCACATATAAACATGATGATAACAACATGAAATTACTGATTTCACATGGTTTCAGATTTTCTCACATGGATTTCAATGTCATATTCTCACATTTTTAGTTTCACATTTTCTTTACACAAGTTTCCAATTCACATGGTTACACTTTACACATACACATTTCACATTGTTCACTTACACATTAACACATGAACACATACACATTACACATTACACATTCACATTTAGGTGCCGTGACACATAGTCCAAACCACCAAAGAAGGACATATACACATCACATTACACATAGACGCCATCTAGGCATTACAATGGCGACTCTTGGACTGCGCAGAACGGGAGAACAAGTCTCCACCCTAACCAGTGGTACTTGTCCAACTCCAGGATTTCCCCCTAATGCCCTTAGGGTCACTTACACATTGAACCTTCTCAGGGGACTTTTCCCTGATACGGTTCCACTGCCCTCTACGGAAGCAGTGTCACATTGGCACAGTTACACATTTACACATTTTACCGATTTTACACATGGTTTTACACATATCACTTTTCATCCATCACTTTCTCACTCACATGCATATCTCTATTTTTCCTGACATGACCACAGATTTCAGGAGTTTAACACACAGTAAATTCACCAATCAGGTTGGATTTAAACGATATCTAATCACTTTACAATGACATGTATAAATTTTTGCATTTCACATGGAAAAATGCATAACCCTTATACTGGTCCAAATGACCTGAAATTTAACCACATGCTATTTTCGGGTTCAAGATCATACATTCAATTTTCAGATTTTTCTGAGCTAAATAGATTTACAAAAATCATTACCTATTTAGCATGCCATTCATAATTCAAGTTGACATGGGTTTAACACCATCATACATTTTTGCCACTTACTGTCTGAATCCTAACATGCCCATAATCATAGAATTTTCTTCAGAGTTTTCTAAGCAACATACCATTTTCTCAAGGTTTTATAACCCTACACATTTTTCTAAATTCAATTTCAAAAAGCGTAATAATTTAGATAAGCATGGAGAATTTTCCAAATTTCAGACAGAGACTACTGTTTATGCTGATCTTCAAAACATAGGGACCTCACTTAGACTCACAGACTAGTCCTAATCATAAAAACATGGATTGACAAGGTCACCAACAAATCATGCTTGAAATTTCATAGAATAATAATCTCTAACATTCACCACCATGCACACTCATCCATCCACACACCACATTCATCACACCAACAATATACATAACATATAAATGATTTACAGTATATCCTCAACGTGAAACATACCTAAAATAGTCGTATAGAAGTGCAGAACAAGTCACTGTTCTGTCCAGATGAACTTGGCGGCGGTCTCTGGCCGCTAATTCAGTGTCAACGGCATAGTCGATTGACGCCAAGCATAATCTCAGCGTCAAGGGATATTGTCGTTAATGTCGGGTCTGTGCAAAACACATACCCGAGCTCTAAAGATAGGGAGAATGGGAGGGTCTAGGACACGAGGGAAAATCCATAAAAACTGTAAAACCATCCTAGACACATACGGGACGTTATGGTAGGGTCACTTGCCTATAGAAATTCGTCAGACGGATCTAGGGCTCGGTGAAGCACTCCTTGGGCTGTCCCAAGAAGCCTCCAGAGCTCTCCTCCGGGTTCTTGAGCGAGATCCACAGCAAGCCGAGGTCAGGGAAGCCTTCGTCGATGATCCCTCTAGCCTCCAGTTGCAGTAGAACACCGGATCAAGCTTCAGAAGTTTGGATTTTGGGCTGCAAAGATGGGGTTTTCTCACAGTCCGAAATAGTGGTTTTCTTCTCTTGTTTCTCCTTGCAAAAGGGTGAAGAGAGGGGTTGGGGAGCAGATTCGGGTTTAGACACATGGGAGAGGCTTCTCTCCCACTCACAGGGTGACAGATGGCTCTCAAGCCGTTGGGGACAGCTCCCCAATGGGTGAGCTACCTTGTTTCCGGAATTTCTGGCTCTGCAACGCATGCAGGTCAGAGAAATCGGCGTCCACATCGTTGGACACTGGGATTAGTGTTGGCGTCCATGGTGGACGCTGACACCACCTCAGCGTCATGCTATTGACGCCAACATGGCCTTCAGGCAGAAGTCTAAATCATGCAGAAACCCACGCAACCCATGCCTATTTACATGTAGTATTCATATAGTTTTATGCATCTACATCAAGTAATACATACATTATTTATTATGTCATACACACATAATTACACTAATACATACTAGATACACACATACGTACATTCACAACGTGAATTATCTATATGCAACACAATAATACAACAAAATTTGAGGGCCTTACACTCACACACATTGCATCAGATCAGAGGGGTTTTAATTGAGTAGATCTTTTAAATCCTAAGTAATTTTTTAAATTGCTTATGTTTTCGCTGCAAATCTATCACCCCCCCTTCTAGCTTTGCCATCACCGCATATCCGATCCTAAACAACCCAATCTAAGAAACATGCTCTCAGCATGTCCTCCAAAAGTCTGATCAGTCCTCTCTGACTTGCCATCTGTCTACGGGTGGTACGCCGAACTCAACCTCAACTTTGTGCCAAGGGTTCTCTGCAAACTGTGCCAAACTCTGAAGTGAACCTCGAGTCTCTGTCAGAAACGATAGAAACTGGGGTTCCTTCAATAGAAGAACTCGGTCTACATATAGTCTGGCAAAATGGTCCACTGACCAAGACATCCTGACTGGAAGGAAGTGCGCTGACTTGGTCAACCTGTCCACAATCACCCAAATACCATCATGCCTCTACGGAGAACAGGGTAGACCAACCACAAAATCCATGGTGATGTCATCCCACTTCCACTCAGGAATGGGCAACGATTGCAGCTCACCACCAGGATGCTGATGCTCAGCCTTCACCTGCTGATAGGTAAGACAATGAGGAAAAATCTCTGCCACCTTCTCTTCATCCCGGCCACCAGAAGAACCCCTTCATGTTATGATACATCTTGGTGGAACAGGATGAACAGCATACCTCGACCTATGCGCCTCTACCAAAGCGCCTGGTGCGCATCACAAGGAACGTACAATCTTCCTCTGACCTGACCTCACTATCCTCATCTAATTCAACCTCTGGCATCTGCAAAACATCGGCTAACTCTGTATCAGCCTGTTCTGCCTCCAGCACCCGATGGTACACAGACGGACGAACTGACAAACTAGTCATCACAGCATGCTCTCTATCCCTCGAAGGATAGAAAACTCTCTGAGCAAGGTCCTCAAACAACCTCCACTCCCTAACCATCCACGAGCTCAGACGAACTCGTTTTCTCAAGGCATCTACCATGACGTTAGCCTTTCCCGGGTGATAGGGAGGGTAAGGTCATAGTCCTTCAAGTACTCCATCCATCTTTGCTGCCTTAAGTTCAAATCCTTCTGAGTGAAGGTGTACTGCAAACTCTGATGATCTGTGAAGATCTCAAATGCCTCACCATACTGGTAGTGCCTCCATAACTTTAGAGCGAACACCACGGTTGCCAACTCTCAGTCGTGGGTAGGGTAGTTCTCCTCATGCTTCTTAACTGTCTAGAAGCATAGGCGACGACCCCACCATGCTGCATCAGCACGAGACCCAAGCTTGACCTCGAAGCGTCGATGTACAACACAAAAACCTCCGCTGCCTGGTGTAAGACGAACACTGGTGCTGAAGTCAACCTCTCCTTAGCTACTGAAAACTCAGCTCACAGTCCTCTGTCCAAACAAACCTGGCCTCAAGTTTGGTCAATCTGGTCAATGGCTCTACTATCCTGGAAAGTCCTAGATAATCTCCTGTAGTAGCCTGCCAGCTCAAAAAGCTGCGAACCTCTAACACTGAAGTGGGTTGGTCCCAAGACAACACTACCCAATCATGCAGGGTCCACTGCCACACCAGAACCTGAGATCACATGTCCGAGAAAGTGCACCTTCTTACCTAAAATTTGCACTTGTCAACTTGGCATAAAGTTTGTGACTCTGTAACATCTCTAACATGATCCTCAGATGCTCCTTGCACTCCTCCACAGAAGTCGAGTACACCAAATGTCATCTACAAATATGACCACAAAACCGCTCCAAGTACTCGATGAACACTCTGTGCATTAGATCCATGAAGGTGTTGGTGCTGTTCGTGAGCCCAAACAACATCACGACGAACTCAAAGTGACCATACCTCGTATGAAAGCTGTTATGACAATATCTGACTCTTTGATCCTCAACTGGTAGTACCATGATCTCAAGTCAATCTTCAAAAACACTATGGCTGACTGCAACTGATCAAACAAATCACGATCCTGGGCAACGGATACTTGTTCATCACTGTTACCTAGTTCAGCTCTATAATCAATGCACAACCACAAACTACCATCCTTCTTCCTCACAAACAACACTGACACTCCCCACGGCGAATGGCTCAGACGAATGAAACCCTACTAAAGCAACTCAAGCAACTGGCACTTCAACTCACGCAACTCAGCCGGAGCCATCTGGTACGGTGCCTAGACAAAGGCTCGTCCTCGACAAAAGCTCAATGGAAAAGTCTACCTCCCGCTTAGGCGTAACCAAAGTAGATCCTTCGGAAAAACGTCAGAAAACTCACACACAATTGGTACATCAAAGTGTGACAACCGCTAGGCTCAAATGCACAAACAGAAGCAAGGTACGCTACACAACCATCATGGACCAAACATCAATCTCTACAAAAAGAAAGAAAAGGTCGACGAGTAGACCATATACCTCGGAAGCATAGAACAGGGGATCCAAGTATCTCAAACCGCACGGTCTTTCGCTGACAATCCACCATAGCTGAGTGAGCCTCCAACCAGTCCATGCCAAGGATGACATTGAAGTCACGAAGCTGCAACCCATATAACCAGCCGGCAACTGGTGTCCCTGGACCGCAACTATAAACCCTCAAGGTAACCAAAAGAACGCATGTAATACCGGACGGAAGATCAATAATCACGTCACACTACCTCTCAGGGGTGTGACAACTTAGCGACTCATAAAACTCCTCAGAAGCAAAGCAAGAGAGCACTAGAATCAACCAGAACGCGAGCAGCTCTACCTAGGATAGGCAAGTACCTATGACCAGGTTCGACGCCTCGGCCTCCTCCATGGTAAGAGCCATCACACGACGATGCCCATACTGCGGGCCCTACTGGGGCTGCTGCTACGGCGGCAGCTACTAGTGCGGTGGAAACTGCTGCTGTTGCTGGTGGTACGACTGAACTGCTGAGGCGGCTGGTACTGCTGGAACTGCTGAGGCTACTTCTGGTACTACTCCTGCTACTGCTGTCGAGGTGCCTACCACTGTTGTCAAGGGTACTGGTACTGCGGCGCAACTGCTGAGTAAACTGCAACTACACAGGCTGTTGCCACTGTTGGACTTGCCCCATCAGGCAACCCTCCTGTAGTGGCCTGGTAAACCGCAAGTGTAATAGACTGCCTCTTGCCTACCCTACTCAGCTCCCTGCTGGACTGACTGCTCTGCAAATCTCGAATAGCACTTCTGCTGCCGGCTCCGCCCACCCCGTGAGTGGTCATCTGCCTGAACTTCGAGCGTAGGCTAGAGCTGCCCGAACCTGAAGAAGTGGAAGAGGTCGCACTACCACCGCTACTAGTGGGACGCTGGTACGGGGGGGTCTTATATGAAGCTCCTCCCTGCGGCTGCTAGGGCTACCAGGCCTATCTCTCCAAGGCGGTGGCCTTAGCCACTGCCACTCCCAAAGTGGCACACATGTGAGTAGTTACGCCCCACCGCAAATCTGCCCTCAATCCTGCAATAAACCTCTCTGCACAAGCCTGCTCACTGCTGGCCACATGGGGAACATGCCTCAACAACCGGACAAACCTCTGATGATACTACACAAATATCATGTCCCCCTGTGCCAACTCTTGAAACAGATCTCATCTCTCACGTTGGGCAAAGTTAGGAAAGTACTCACCTTGGAAGACCTCCAAGAACCGTTGCCAAGAAACCTGATCTAATCGCTGCCCTAGAAAGTGTGTCTACCTCTGAAACCTCCACCACTCATGGGCTGGTCCCTTCAGATGATACACTGCCAATCTCACCTGATCCTCCTCGACGCACTCCATAGTCTCGAACGTACTCTCCAACTTGTGAGTCCAACTCTCAGCCCTATCTGGGTCGTAGTCCCGAAGAACGTCGGTGGTCGGAGATGCAAAAACCTCTCCAAGAGGGTGGTCCTATCCTCGGTCACTGTGGTCCTCCTCTTGTCGGCTCTGGTTACTCCCAGTACCCGATGCTTGCTACACAACTGGCTGTGCTGCCGGTGGATCTACCTGCTACTCTGGAACCACCTGGGGATGTACCGGTGGTTGTCCTCCTACTGCCATCTGCCATGGCCCCTGAAGCATGGTCCTGAAAAATTGCTCGGCCATGGGGAACCAATCCCCATACTACATGGTGGGTGCTGCTACTACTCACCCTATGCCGCTACTGCCGCTGCTCCTAAGGCTGTGCACAGACTCCTCCGCTGACACATCCGCTTGAACCTGACCTAGAGCTAGCATATCGGACCTCAGCTTTCTGTCTCCATCAGCTCTCTGGTCTGTCTGCAACTACACATAGCCATATCCAGCATGACACACAACCACCCAAGGTAAAGACACTAACTTGGGCGGCTAGTAGTGTACTTATACTTATGTTGGGACTTCCTGTTACAGTTTAAATCTGCTACAAGTCCTATTAGACTCTCGCTCTAATACCAACTGTAACGACCGTGAGAACCCACCTCACGGCTCAGCCAAGCCGAGGACCCGATTTTCGCGGTCGTTGCCCTGGATCGGGGACCTGGAAGGGCTATAACACAAGTCTAACAGAATATGTAAAGGAAATAAATGTCAACTACTAAACTAGAGAACACACCGGAAGCAAGAAAAGAGCGAGACCGTTGCATAACGCTCTAGGTACAGTCCCAAACACACAACGCGTACAAGTAAGCAAAGGGGAAGAAAAAGGCCCCTAGGGGCATACCCCAAGGGTGAAGTACAACTGAAGAAAAGGGGAATCCCACTACTAGCTATGGAACGCGACGACGACTACCCCGTCTACTCCGCCTGACGCGCACCTGCCGCTGCTGGGAAGTCTCACCTAAAAAAACGAGGGATGAGCTTCACAATAGAAGCTCAGTAGGACTACCAATCTCCTACTGGCTCTAACAGGCAGGAAATAATATAAGTTAAAGTAAATGACAACGTTATATATTCTAACCTACACAAAAAAGTGCGGAAAGTGAAATTACTAACTAGCCACGGT
>JACBKR010003851.1:0-27042 GCA_014218235.1 Colocasia esculenta
CTTCAGATTCTAGATTTCTCCTGATAAGGTTCAAGTATTCTCACCTATGACTTGGTAATTGACCATGAAAGATAATGGCATTCTTCCTTACCATTCTATCATTTTGTGCTATCCTGAAATCACGTAGATTGCAAATTTCAGATCTTGTTGATCAGTTATGTAGATCACATTACATGACTTATTCTTTCATTTTCTTGTCAGATTAGCTTCATGTTTGAGACTAAAATCATCACCTTGTAAAGGTCCTAATCATGTTAGGTATGATAGGTAGGTTTATTAGTATCATTTCTGGTTGACCTTAAGCCATTTTTGAAATTTGCACTGCACTTGTCGACAACCAGCCTTGCCTTGTCGACAGGGGCCTCTGTCCAAGCCCAGAATTGAAATATGACAGGGGCTGTCGACAGAAACCATCCTGCTGTCGACAACTGACAGGCCTGAGAAATCAGACATTCTAGAAGCCTCCCTGTCGACAGGAAGACCCTGCCTGTCGACAGGCACCTTCAGCCCAGCAAATTTTGCACCTGTTTTGACTTGTTTGTGATGAAATCACACCCAATTGATCCAACCAATGTTCACTCATTCATAGATGTTTTTATCACTCCAAACACCTACTAAATCAGTCAAGCTTATCCCTTATACCTGAACTTTCACTCCAAAGTTCCGAGCATATTGACTTCGTGAAATTGGCGTTACTTGAATTCCATGAAGGGATTTAGTTCCCAAACTCTTGTGTATAAACTATAAATCTTGTATCCTTGATCTATTGCATGAATGAGTGTGTGAAGATGACATATTTGAGTCTCGGACTCGTTTGATATTATGCCAGGCAAATAAGGGCTGGTTCAGTCCTGGGGGGAGCGCCCGAATTCGTCACTGGCCGCGCGGGACGTTGAGAATTTCTGGATGTTGGCATGCATCAATTATGTTTGATTAGTCATCATATCATGCTTGTGTGTATGAGAATTCTATTTTTGAATTTAAGTATCCTCTTACGAGAATACTCTTGCTTCTGAAAGCACTCATGAGAATTTGTGTATCTTGATTATGTCATACTTGTTCGTTATCTTGAACTTCATGTCAGTGATCCACACTTGTTTCTATCCTTGATTATAATCATGTAAATCCTCTTGATTTAAAAGAATTGAGTTCTACTGGGCTAGTTAGCTCATTAAATTTAACATTTTCAGGTGATCAAGATGGAGTTGATGCTTAAGGGGAATTTGTGTGCTGAGGCGATAATCCGATGCTGAGCAAAGCTATTAGTTTTTGCTTTCTTTGTAAATAAAAGGAGATGTAATAAAGATACAATCTACTTTTGTTTAATCCTCATTTAGACTGTAATGAGGATATCGTGTAATAAGTTCCGCGAACCGAGTTGGTTATAATTATACTTTCGTTATTTACAATGTTATAATCTGCATTTCCGATAAATGCAATTTTATAGGACGTGACTATACCAATTTAATCTGTCACGTCCTAATAAAATTGCATTTATCGGAAATGACAGATTATAACATGTAAATAACGAAAGGTATAATTATAACCAACTCGGTTCGCGGAACTTATTACACGATACTCCTCATTACAGTCTAATGAGGATTAAACAAAAGTAGATTGTATCTTTATTACATTCTCCTTTTATTTACAAAGAAAGCAAAAACTAATAGCTTTGCTCAGCATCGGATTATCCGCTCAGCACACAAATTCCCCTTAAGCATCAACTCCATCTTGATCACCTGAAAATGTTAAATTTAATGAGCTAACTAGCCCAGTAGAACTCAATTCTTTTAAATCAAGAGGATTTACATGATTATAATCAAGGATAGAAACAAGTGTGGATCACTGACATGAAGTTCAAGATAACGAACAAGTATGACATAATCAAGATACACAATTCTCATGAGTGCTTTCAGAAGCAAGAGTATTCTCGTAAGAGAATACTTAAATTCAAAATAGATATTCTCATACACACAAGCATGATATGGACTAACATCAAACATAATTGATGCATGCCAACATCCAGAAATTCTCAACGTCCCCGCGCGGCCAGTGACGAATTCGGGCGCTCTCCCCAGGACTGAACCAGCCTTATTTGCCTGGCATAATTCCAAACGAGTCCAAGACTCAAATATTGTCATCTTCACACACTCATTCATGCAATAGATCAAGGATACAAGATTATAGCTTATTACAAACTTTTGGGAGCTATGTCCCTTCATTGAATTCAGGAAATGACAATTTCACGATGTCAATTGTGCTCGAAACTTTGGAGTGAAAGTTCAGGTATAAAGGATAAACTTTCACTGATTTAGTAGGTGTTTAGAGTGTAAAAACATCTATAATTGAGTGATCATTTGATGGGATCAATTGGATGTGATTCAATCACAAAACAAGTCAAAACAAGTGCAAAATTACTGGACTGAAGGTACCTGTCGACAGACAAAGTCTTCCTGTCGACAGGGAGACTTTTTTCCAGAAGACTGGTGCTCTGCCTGTCTTTTTCTGTCGACAGCAAGGGGGTATCTGTCGACAGCCCCTGTCAGTCTTCAATTTTCTGGCTCTGGACAGAGGCCCCTGTCGACAGGCAAGCTTTGTTGTCGACAAGTGCAGTGCAAACTTCAAAAATGGCTTAAGGTCAACCAGAAATGATACTAATAACCTACCTATCATACCTAACATGATTAGGACCTTACAAGGTATGATTTTAGTCTCAAACATGAAGCTAATCATGACAAGAAAATGAAAGAATAAGTCATGTAATGTGATCTACATAACTGATCAACAAGATCTGAAATTTGCAATCACGTGATTTCAGGATAGCACAAAATGATAAATGGTAAGAAGAATGCCATTATCTTTCATGGTCAATTACCAAGTCATAGGTGATGAATACTTGAACCTTATCATGGAGGAAATCTATGAATCTGAAGGTCAATAACTCAGGAGAATTGATCACTCCAACTACTATACTACACTGAGTTGTAGAAGGAAAAGAACAAGAATAAGAATGGATCTCTAAGACCTCATACTAAGATAAATCTTGTAAAGAGTAGATACATGATTCTCACAAGATATCTCACACACTTAAGGCAATTAACAAGTGATCAAACTTCTTAACTAAGAGGATGTCAAGATAGCTATTGGATTTCAAGACTTAATAAGGAAGAGAAATAGAAGATGGTGATCAAAAGATTGAATCCTACCTTGTTGAAGTGAGGTGCGATCCTTAACTTCAGAAATCCTCAGAAATATAAGAAAGGCAATTGCACACTTGAATGAAGATGAGCTTCAACAATTGCACCAATGCACAGGTAACATCCAAAATAGCTGATACAACTTCTCCAAGAAGAGTTGATAGCTCAACTCAGTAGCAGTGAGGTGTAGTGATCTCAGTAGCAAGACACACACACACACGCACACCAGCAAGAATGAGAGGGAGGGAGAGAGAGAAAGTAGTTTCCCCTTCGTAATGGCTTCCTCACCAAGCTAAACACTCAGAAACCTCTCAACAAGAAGTTACCCCCGAAGTAGAAGCAGCATAACAGTAGAACAAGTGAAAGAAACTAGCTATGATGGTTGGGAAGGGTTTTATAGACCTAAGCTAATTTCATGCATAAGGACACGTAGGGGGACATGTGTTTGAGGTAAATTCACCTTTTACCTCCTTCAAACACCTAGCACATGCAAGCTTAGAGAGTTACACATGGTAACTGAGGTGTTACCATGTCTCCCTTGGGTGCTGCCTCACTCTAAGCCTCCACGTAACCCATTACAAATTACCCAGAAAACCCATTACGTAATTCCCAAGTAATTCAATTGGTCACTTGTTTCTTAAAGAAACTTATCCAAATCATGTCTGACTGCTTTGAAATTTTAACCATAGACTAATATGGTTGTTTTACTAATTGTGGTGATTTTTAATTTTTTAGATTTTATTTTACAGTAGGTGAAAAATCACCCGAAAAATGGTCGGGTCGACTGTACCTTGAAATCCGTACGTCGAAAAATTCAGATAATTACATATTAAATTTCTCCACATTTTTTTGGAATTATGATGTTCTCGGATTTTTATTTGACGTCGTTTCCAGAATCGCCCTGTGGAGGCACGCATTTCGATGCGCGTCACTGGGGTAATGTTCGTTACTACTAGTCGTACTTACATGTCAATTATTTCAATTTATTGACAACGTTAAGGTATTATAACTTAATTATCCTTGTTTTGGAATAAATAAATAGTAATAGAAATTTTGGGGTATTACAACTCTCCCCCACTAAAAGAAATTTGGTCCTCCAAATTTAATTACATAAGATGTGGTTACTGACCTGTAAACAATTCCAGATATTTGGTTCTGATGGCATCTTCAAGTTCCCATGTTGCCTCTTCTTGTCCGCGTTTATTCCATTGAACTTTTAATAAGGGAACTTCCTTGTTCCGAAGTTGCTTGATTTTTCTATCAAGAACTTGTACATGTCTTTCTTCATATGCAAATTTTCTTGTATTTCCAAATCTTGATATCCAATGATATGGTCTGGATCATAAACATATTTTCTTAGCATCGATACGTGGTAAATATCATGTACATTGACAATTGTGGCGGAAGTGCCCATTGATAGGTTACTTCTCCAATCCTTTTTTTTTTCACGAATAACACTGGAGCACCCCACGGCGAGGTACTAGGTCTGATAAATCCTTTCTCTATCAATTCTAACAACTGTCTTTTCAATTCTTTTAATTCTTCTACCGACATTCTATATGGTGTTCTTGATACTGGTGTAGCTCCCGGTACCAATTCAATCGAGAAATTCACCTCTCTATTAGGTGGTATACCAGGTAATTCTTCAGGAAAAACATCAAGAAATTCCCTTACCACCGGAATAACACCCAATCCCGTGATATCTTGATTTAGTATTGTTACAGAAGCCAATACCCTTGACAACCTTTTTGTACTAGCTTACAAGCCTTGACTGCTGAGATTATCGGTATTCTTCTAACATGAGGTTTGTCAAAAGTCAGAGAACAATTTTCCTTTCCTGAAAATGAGACTCTCCTTAATTGGCAATCTAATTAGCATGGTATTTAGATAACCAATCCATTCCAAGGATCACGTCATAATCCCACATTTCCAAGCATATTAAATCACCACATAAGTTGTGTTCGTCACACAAAATCTGACTATCAGGGTAATACTCTCTAAGTTTCTTACCCTCACTTAATGGAGTTGCTACTTCCAATTGTGTAGACAATAGGACTGGTCGTATTTCCAAAGTTTTAGCAAAATTATAACTAATAAAGGAGTGCGTAGCTCCTGAATCAAATAACACGTGAGCAAGCTTTGAGTTTATGGTGAGTGTACCTTCAATCAGTTTGCCTTCCTGCGGAGTTTCAGGCTCTATTTCTTGAACCGCTTGTATTCTCCCTTGTCTTGGCTGCTTTCCTTGAGAATTTGGGTTGGTTGATACCTTCTTAACCATTGGACATTCTGAAATTCGATGCTGAGTATTCCCACATCTGAGGCATGCTCCCAGCCTACGCCAACAATTTTCCATCTTGTGTCCTCTAACATGACAGTGTTTACACACCTCTTTATTTCCATTCTGAGCTTTTCCTGTCTTGTTTCCAGATTGTTGAACTTTCGGAGTATTTCCTGGTTCAAACTTTCTCTTCCGATTCGAAGATCCTTCTCCTAACCTTCCTTTAATTTATCCACCATTTCATTGGCAGCTTCCAAGCCAAAGCTCTTTGACCATCTCTGAATATGTAGTAATCAAATGTGAAGTTAACTGTACAATATAGGTAGGACGTAGTCCATTCATGAACCTCTTAGCTTTTAGCTTATCCGTGACTATAAGATGTGGTGCATACTTGGATAGTCGAGCAAATTGAGCCTCATATTCGGATACTGTCATCCTAAGTTGTTTCAGATTAGCAAATTCATTTGCTTTCTTCTCCTGTACAACTTCAGAAAATATTGATCATTAAACAACTCCACAAATTCATCCCAGTGATTTGAGTTGGCTCTTCTAATGTGGATGTTATAGTATCCCACCACGCTCTAGCATCCCGTTCTAACTGAAAAACCACCACCGGATCTTTTCCTCCTCAGTACATTTGATTACTCCAAATATCCTTTCAATATCCCTTAACCATTTTCAGCTTCATCCGGGTCTGTACTTCCCGCAAATCTCGGAGGATCTAAGCTTCGGAAATCCCTGAATAAACTTGTCCCTTATGGCTGTTGTTCCGGGCTACAGTCCTCATTACTCGGGTCAAGTCATGCATTGAACTCTCCATTTTCCTCCAATTAGCATCACCTCCGTCCATAACAATAATTAGGTAATGATCTGAAACATCAATAGGCATACATTAATTTCACAGTCCACCCACTAACATTCATCACACATATACATATTTCAAATCCACATAACACGTCATTTCATTCATCAGTCGATATTTACATCAAAAGTTACATCCATAGATAACAACTAACTTGCCGCCATCTTCTACTTCCAGCTATTCCATTTTATCGGAAATGACAGATTATAAACATGTAAATAACGAAAGGTATAATTATAACCAACTCGGTTCGCGGAACTTATTACACGATACTCCTCATTACAGTCTAAATGAGGATTAAACAAAAGTAGATTGTATCTTTATTACATTCTCCTTTTATTTACAAAGAAAGCAAAAACTAATAGCTTTGCTCAGCATCGGATTATCCGCTCAATTATAGATGTTTTTACCACTCTAAACACCTACTAAATCAGTGAAAGTTTATTCCTTTATACCTGAACTTTCACTCCAAAGTTTCGAGCACAATTGACATCGTGAAATTGTCATTTCCTGAATTCAATGAAGGGACATAGCTCCCAAAAGTTTGTATATAAGCTATAATCTTGTATCCTTGATCTATTGCATGAATGAGTGTGTGAAGATGACAATATTTGAGTCTTGGACTCGTTTGGTAATTATGCCAGGCAAATAAGGGCTGGTTCAGTCCTGGGGAGAGCGCCCGAATTCGTCACTGGCCGCGCGGGGACGTTGAGAATTTCTGGATGTTGGCATGCATCAATTATGTTTGATTAGTCATCATATCATGCTTGTGTGTATGAGAATATCTATTTTTGAATTTAAGTATTCTCTTACGAGAATACTCTTGCTTCTGAAAGCACTCATGAGAATTTGTGTATCTTGATTATGTCATACTTGTTCGTTATCTTGAACTTCATGTCAGTGATCCACACTTGTTTCTATCCTTGATTATAATCATGTAAATCCTCTTGATTTAAAAGAATTGAGTTCTACTGGGCTAGTTAGCTCATTAATTTAACATTTTCAGGTGATCAAGATGGAGTTGATGCTTAAGGGGAATTTGTGTGCTGAGCGGATAATCCGATGCTGAGCAAAGCTATTAGTTTTTGCTTTCTTTGTAAATAAAAGGAGAATGTAATAAGATACAATCTACTTTTGTTTAATCCTCATTTAGACTGTAATGAGGAGTATCGTGTAATAAGTTCCGCGAAGGGTTTACACATGTCCCATGCATGGGAGTTGTCTTCACCAGGGGAAC
Organism: Colocasia esculenta; assembly: GCA_014218235.1. Taxonomy (NCBI): domain Eukaryota; kingdom Viridiplantae; phylum Streptophyta; class Magnoliopsida; order Alismatales; family Araceae; genus Colocasia; species Colocasia esculenta. The sequence goes on from JACBKR010003851.1 coordinate 7,575, forward strand.
TTGACTGGGCTATAAAAGCCACTCCCTCTCCTTAGTTCGAACCCTTCTGCACCCTTTCCTACTGTTATGCTGCTGCCATTTCTCTGGATAACATCTTGTTTGGGAAGGAGTTCCTGGTTGCAAGCACTGTGAAGAGGTTGCTGCTGCTTGAACTGCTGGTTCTTCTTACATCTTGTTCCTGGTCAAACTCTTGTTGGAGTTGTTGCTGAGAAGTAGTTGGGGAGCCATCTTGGAGGCTGTTGCTGCTACAACATCAAGCTCCACTTGTTTATTCCTTCACTTGTGGTCCTTCTTCATTTTCCTCAACTAGGTAGGATTCATCTCTCTATGGTTCAGTTCGGGTTTTGTTCATATGTCACAAGGAATTCGTATGAACGAATAAGTGACTGTACTTGTGATCCTCTGTTTTTCCCTTTCCAATCATGATAGAAACACTCTTGTTGGGAGAGGAACAACCTCGTTCCATTTTAGAAATTAACTCCTATTCCCTTCATCCACCTTTGATCTTTGAACATGTTATAAAGTTGTAGAAGTTTCAACTATCTTTGTAGGATAATATGAAGACTTCGGTTTCGATGGTTGATACTTCAAGTTTTGATTTAGATCCATAAAACATGTTGTGGTTTAGTGTCCATCATGTAGGAACCTTCCATCCAACCATTTCTATCAAGGTTCTACTTCTAGTACTAAACTATGTTTAGTTTCAAGCAAGTCAAGTTTGAATTGTAAACCCCTTCTTTTATCTTGTTGTTCGGTTTATAAATCCCTATGAAAACTCTAATTAGACTCTTCTATTTGATATCAAACATGTTTAGGTTCATAAGTTCTATAGTTAGGGTGTTTAGGATAGATTTGAAGCCATTTTTAAAAGTTCTGCAGCCACCTGTCGACAGCCGGCCAAAATCTGTCGACAGGCGCACGTCTGACAGAACTTCAGGTTGCTGGACTGTGTGGATCTGTCGACAGATCCCTTGCATCTGTCGACAGATACACACAGAGCCAGACAACCTGAACTCTGTCTGCTCTCATCTGTCGACAGCCCCTTCTTGGCTGTCGACAGGTACCATGCTGATTCGGATTTCTGCACTCTTTCATGTCCGAATCCATGCCAAAACTTCATCCTAAAAGCCAAGGAAGTTACCCTCTCATTTACCTGATATTTACTGTCATACTACTGCTAAGTTCACCCACTTTGTGTACCTTAACTCCCCTTGAATTATTCTTAAAGTTGTCAATTACGAATAGCACTCCGATTGAGTCTATTCTTCGGTATTCGGTAATTGGGTCTATAAAATCTGAACACCTGAGAGTTCATATGCTTGAACACCTTATGAGATGTGAATAAATGGAGATGACATTGTTGGGTCTTTGTACCCCCTGTGATTTTTTTATGCCTGTGCAAATAGGGCTAGTCCAGTCCTGGGAGGAGCACCCGAATTCATTTTCGGACCACGTGGAATGATAAGGATGTCTGGATGTCTGGCATTGCATCAATTATTTTCTGAATATGGTCATCATAATTCCAGTACTATGTAGATGATATGTGAATCAATTCTCGAGCTATATATCTGAGCATGATCTGAGTTTTACTGTCATTGCATCAAGCTTACTGTCCTGAAATCTAGTGTGACTCTCTTTGAGATTCTGCCCTTGTCTTAGTTATCATGTATACATTCTTGAACTATCAACTGAACTATGGAATTTGAATTCTACTGGGCTAGTTAGCTCATTATTTCCTACCATTTTCAGGTAATACGGATGGGGATGACATTTAAGGTCTGAGTGCTGAGTGGACCGACATGACAAGCAAAGCCAACTAGTTTCTACTTTTGTTTAGTACTGTGAAATGAGATATGTAAATTAAGTTTGTTTTGATCTATTCCTCACTTAGTTGTTATGAGGATATCTATGTATTAAACTTCCGCGTTTAGACGTATGAATGGATAAAGAATTATTACTTTTGTACCTGTTTTTCTTCACTCCCGATAAATAGCCTTTTATTAGGACGTGCAGATAATTATTGTTGTAACACCCCTATAAGAATATGTTAATAGACTAAATCAGTAAACTACCAACAACCTGTACTAGTCATTTTCAGAGCTCGAGTAGGAAAAGAACTCTGAGTTAAGCGTGCTCAGTTGGGAGTAGTCCACAGATGGGTGAACTCCTGGGAAGTCACCAACTGGCATGGTTTTTGGGCCAGTTTGCTGGTTTGGGTGGGTCGTCACAATGGTATCAGAGCCTTACCATCCTGAATTGCAGGAACTAAGTGCCATACAGGGCAAAGTGCTACCTATGGGAGCCACCCCTCCTTGAAGCCCTAATGGCACAAAGTTCTACATAGTGGGAGCCCCTCTTGATCCTTTGGGGCCACCTCTAGAATCCTGCCGCCTGGGGTTTGATTGTGTGCTATATGTGATCAGCGACGAGGACGTCGCTTATATAGAAAAAGGTAGATTGTACACCCCATATAGAATATGTTAATAGACAAATCAGTAACTACAACACCCTGGACGTCATTTTCAGAGCTCGGTAGGAAAAAACTCTGAAGTTAAGCGTGCTCATTGGGAGTATCCCATGATGGGTGACCTTCCTGGGAAGTCCTACCAATGGCATGTTTGTTGGTCCAGTTTGCTGGTGGGTCGTCACAATAGTTGTAACGCCCTAGAAATTCAAGGTGTTAAGAAATAGACATAAATTGGTTAAAATACCTTAGGAATGTTATTAAATTGTGATAATTAGAGGATAGATATAATTAGTGGTAATGAACATTACCCTAGTGTCGTACATCGAAATGCGCGCTCCCACAGGGCGACACTGGAAAACGACAACGAAATAAAAATCCGAGAACATCATAATTTCCAGAAAAATGTGGAGAAGTCAAATATGTAATTATCCGAATTTTTTGACGTACGGATTTCGAGATTAAGTCGACGCGACTATTTTTCGGGTGATTTTTCACCTACTGTAAAATAAATTCTAAAAATTAAACTAAAATCACCATAATTTGTAAAACCATCATATTAGTCTATGGTTAAAATTTCATTACAAATGGACACCATTTGGATGGGTTTACATAGTGAAGATTGGATCAGTGAATTATAGATTATTTACGGTAACCATTTTCTGGGATATTTACGGGAGCTTACGTGTGAAGCCTTGAGGAGGCCAGCACACGTTAGGATAAGGATAGAACTGGGTTTAAAATTCTTCATGATGGTGGATGAGGTGTAGGTGTGAGGTGTGAGGGGATGCATGGGACATGTGTAAACAGTAAAAACCAAGGGGTTTTACCGTTTACACCTGTGCATGGGAGGTGTCTTCACCAGGGGAACTTGACTGGGCTATAAAAGCCACTCCCTCTCCTTAGTTCGAACCCTTCTGCACCCTTTCCTACTGTTATGCTGCTGCCATTTCTCTGGATAACATCTTGTTTGGGAAGGAGTTCCTGGTTGCAAGCACTGTGAAGAGGTTGCTGCTGCTTGAACTGCTGGTTCTTCTTACATCTTGTTCCTGGTCAAACTCTTGTTGGAGCTGTTGCTGAGAAGTAGTTGGGGAGCCATCTTGGAGGCTGTTGCTGCTACAATCAAGCTCCACTTGTTTATTCCTTCACTTGTGGTCCTTCTTCATTTTCCTCAACTAGGTAGGATTCATCTCTCTATGGTTCAGTTCGGGTTTTGTTCATATGTCACAAGGAATTCGTATGAACGAATAAGTGACTGTACTTGTGATCCTCTGTTTTTCCCTTTCCAATCATGATAGAAACACTCTGTTGGGAGAGGAACAACCTCGTTCCATTTTAGAAATTAACTCCTATTCCCTTCATCCACCTTTGATCTTTGAACATGTTATAAAGTTGTAGAAGTTTCAACTATCTTTGTAGGATAATATGAAGACTTCGGTTTCGATGGTTGATACTTCAAGTTTTGATTTAGATCCATAAAACATGTTGTGGTTTAGTGTCCATCATGTAGGAACCTTCCATCCAACCATTTCTATCAAGGTTCTACTTCTAGTACTAAACTATGTTTAGTTTCAAGCAAGTCAAGTTTGAATTGTAAACCCCTTCTTTTATCTTGTTTGTTCGGTTTATAAATCCCTATGAAAACTCTAATTAGACTCTTCTATTTGATATCAAACATGTTTAGGTTCATAAGTTCTATAGTTAGGGTGTTTAGGATAGATTTGAAGCCATTTTTAAAAGTTCTGCAGCCACCTGTCGACAGCCGGCCAAAATCTGTCGACAGGCGCACGTCTGACAGAACTTCAGGTTGCTGGACTGTGTGGATCTGTCGACAGATCCCTTGCATCTGTCGACAGATACACACAGAGCCAGACAACCTGAACTCTGTCTGCTCTCATCTGTCGACAGCCCCTTCTTGGCTGTCGACAGGTACCATGCTGATTCGGATTTCTGCACTCTTTCATGTCCGAATCCATGCCAAAACTTCATCCTAAAAGCCAAGGAAGTTACCCTCTCATTTACCTTGATATTTACTGTCATACTACTGCTAAGTTCACCCACTTTGTGTACCTTAACTCCCCTTGAATTATTCTTAAAGTTGTCAATTACGAATAGCACTCCGATTGAGTCTATTCTTCGGTATTCGGTAATTGGGTCTATAAAATCTGAACACCTGAGAGTTCATATGCTTGAACACCTTATGAGATGTGAATAAATGGAGATGACATTGTTGGGTCTTTGTACCCCCTGTGATTTTTTATGCCTGTGCAAATAGGGCTAGTCCAGTCCTGGGAGGAGCACCCGAATTCATTTTCGGACCACGTGGAATGATAAGGATGTCTGGATGTCTGGCATTGCATCAACTATTTTCTGAATATGGTCATCATAATTCCAGTACTATGTAGATGATATGTGAATCAATTCTCGAGCTATATATCTGAGCATGATCTGAGTTTTACTGTCATTGCATCAAGCTTACTGTCCTGAAATCTAGTGTGACTCTCTTTGATATTCTGCCCTTGTCTTAGTTATCATGTATACATTCTTGAACTATCAACTGAACTATGGAATTTGAATTCTACTGGGCTAGTTAGCTCATTATTTCCTACCATTTTCAGGTAATACAGATGGGGATGACATTTAAGGGTCTGAGTGCTGAGTGGACCGACATGACAAGCAAAGCCAACTAGTTTCTACTTTTGTTTAGTAGTGTGAAATGAGATATGTAAATTAAGTTTGTTTTGATCTACTCCTCACTTAGTTGTTATGAGGAGTATCTATGTAATTAAACTTCCGCGTTATGACGTTATGAATGGATAAAGAATTATTACTTTTGTACCTGTTTTTCTGTCACTCCCGATAAATAGCCTTTTATTAGGACGTGACAGATAAATTTGGTATCAGAGCATTAGTTCGATAAACCTAGGGAAATCAGTGAGTTGGGGTAGAAACATGGGATTAGTTAGCATGATTTTTGTAATCATGTAAATGCTTAACCTGTTAATCATTTCAGAATGGACATGAATGCCCAAGAAAGGTTGGTTGCTGCCATGGAATTGCTACGTCAGGATATAGAATTATATGCTCAAGCACAGCGAGAAGCCCACCTGGAAATTAAGGAAGAGGTGCTCAACTTGACTGCAGGTGCTTTCATGGCAGGCAATCCATGTGCTTCCTTAGAAATTATGAGTCAAGTTATGATCAATCTGGATAACTTGAAGTTAGGACAAGATCTGTTGCTCCACCAAGTTGAAGATCATTGGGAGGCATTGACTGATGCAGCTAGAGAGCTGTACCATGGGGCCGGAGTAGAGCAGCAAGCACCGCAAATGGAAACTGTTATAGATCTTACCCGAAACTAGAAGAAGACGTAGACCACTCATCTTTTTGTATACCTCTCTTTTTGTGTAAACACTGATTGTATATATGTGACTGGAGTGAGAGGTTTAGGGAGGTTGGAGTTGTGTATAAATGGTAAACTTGGTAGGAAAGCTGTGTTATTTTGGTTTGTGGATACATGGAAATGTACTACCATGTAAATATTTGACTTGATAATATAGATGGTATGTTATGTGAAATTGAATTGTGTATGTGATGAATGCAAGATTGGGATGTTTGTGAAATTAATGAATGTATTACTGAATATTTCAGATTCCTTTTGATTTAATCATGGATGGTGGTGATGCTAATTTGAGGAAGATGGAAAGTTCTATGCATGATTTGACCCGTGTAATGAAGGTAGTAGCTAGAAATAACAGTCACAATGGGACAAACTTGTTCAAGGATTTCCGAAGCCTGGACCCTCCGAGATTCACAGGAAGTACGGATCCGGATGAAGCTGAGAATTGGCTAAAAGACATTGAAAGAATATTCAGAATGATTAAATGTACGGAAGAAGAAAAGGTTCGTCTCACTACATTCCAATTGGATCGGGATGCTCGTGCTTGGTGGGAAACTGTGGAAGCTACCATGGAAGATTCAAATCAAGTCAGTTGGGAAGAGTTTGTGGAACTGTTTAATGAGCAATATTTCTCTGAGGTGGTTCAGGAGAAGAAAGCGAATGAATTTGCTGGGTTAAAGCAGCTAAGAATGTCGGTATCCGAGTATGAGGCTCAATTTGCCCGATTGTCAAAATATGCTCCTCATCTTATACCCACGGAAAAGCTAAAGGCTAAGAGGTTTATGAATGGACTGCGTCCTAATTTTATTACGCAGTTAACTCCTCATCTGATTACTACCTATTCAGAAATGGTAAAGAGAGCCTTGGCATTAGAAGCTGCGAATGAAACTGTGGATAAGATTAGGGGGAAATCTGGAGAAGGGTCTTCCGATCGGAAAAGGAAGTATGAGTCGGGGAATGCCCCGAAGACTCAGCAAGCTGCTAAGAAGGCAGGCAAAGCTCCGGTAGGAAGTAAGGAGGTTTGTAAGCATTGCCATCGTATCGGGCATAAGATTGAGAATTGCTGGCGTAAATTGGGTGCATGTTTCCGGTGTGGTAGCACTCAACACCGAATTCCGGACTGCCCGATGGCTAAGACAGCACCAACAAATAAGAACCCCCAAGTAAAGCAAGGAAGACTACAAGCCATTCAGAATGTGGAACCTGAATCCCCGCAGGAAGGCGGATTGATTGAAGGTACTTTATTAGTAAACTCAAAACCTGCATTTGTGTTGTTTGATTCTGGAGCTACGCACTCTTTCATTAGTTATGAGTTTGCTAAATTGTTGGATATAAAGTCAGTTCCATTAACCACACAACTTGAAGTTGCAACTCCTTTAAGTGAAGGTAAAAAGCTTAAAGAATATTACCCTGCTAGCCAGATTATTATCAAAGGACATGATTTACCCGGTGATCTGATATGTTTAGAAATGTGGGATTATGATGTAATCCTTGGGGTCGATTGGCTATCGAAATACCATAAATCTAGATTGCCAATTGAGACAAGTGACTTTCCTAGGAGGAAATTTATTCTATGACCTTTGATAAACCTCAAACCAAAAGAATACCATAATTTCAGCAGTGAAAGCTTGTAAGTTAGTACAGAAGGGTTGTCAAGGATATTTGGCTTCCGTGACCCTATTAAATCAGAACATTGTGGGATTGAAGATATTCCGGTAGTAAGAGAATTTCTTGATGTTTTCCCTGAAGAGCTACCTGGCGTACCACCTAGTAGAGAGGTGAATTTTTCAATTGAGTTGGTACCAGGAGCTACACCAATTTCTAGAACACCCTACAGAATGTCAATAGAAGAACTGAAAGAACTGAAAAGACAATTGTTGGAATTGATAGAGAAGGGATTCATTAGACCCAGTACCTCACCTTGGGGTGCTCCAGTACTGTTTGTTAAAAAGAAGATGGATCTATGCGGTTGTGTATAGATTATCGGCAGTTAAATCAATTGACTATAAAGAATAAGTACCCACTGCCGAGAATTGATGATCTATTTGATCAATTGTCTGGAGCTCAGTGTTTTTCCAAGATTGATTTAAGATCTGGATATCATCAGCTTAAAATTCAAGAATCAGATATTTATAAAACGGCTTTTCGAACAAGATATGGACATTATGAATTTGTAGTGATGCCGTTTGGATTAACCAATGCACCGGCTGCATTTATGCGTTTGATGAATGATGTTTTCAGATCTTATTTAGATCAGTTTGTGGTTGTATTTATTGATGATATACTGATCTATTCCAAAAGTATGGAGGAGCATGAAGCCCATCTACGGATCACTTTGCAATTGTTACGAGACAATAAGTTATATGCAAAGTTTAGCAAGTGTGAATTTTGGTTGAAAGAAGTAATGTTCTTAGGACACATTATTTCTAAAGAAGGTCTATCAGTAGACTCTTCAAAGATTGAAACCATACAGAAATGGAAGCAACCTAAGAATCTTACTGAAGTAAGAAGTTTTCTGGGCATGGCCAGTTACTACCGGCGATTTGTCAAAGATTTTTCTAAAATTGCCTCACCTCTTACACAGTTGACCAGAAAAGGAACTGATTTTATCTGGAATGAGAATTGTGAGGAAGCATTCCAATTATTAAAAGAATGTCTGTCATCTGCACCAATTCTAGCTTTGCCGGTGGAAGGAAAATATTTGAGGTTTATACTGATGCTTCCAACATTGGACTGGGATGTGTATTAATGCAAGATGGAAGAGTTATTGCCTATGCCTCAAGACAATTGAAGACTCACGAGAAAAACTACCCAGTACACGATTTAGAATTGGCTGCTGTGATCTTTGCTCTTAAGCTTTGGAGACACTACTTGTATGATAACCAATTCATAGTGTACTCTGATCATAAGAGTCTCAAGTATTTATTTTCACAAAAAGAACTGAACATGAGACAAAGGAGATGGATGGAATATATCAAAGACTATGATTTCAAGATTGAATACCATCCGGGAAAAGGAAACACTGTGGCTGACGCACTTAGCAGAAATCCTATAGCCAAGATGTGTCAGTTGCAAGTAAGGGAATGGAAATTGTTGGAAGAATTTTCCACATTGAGCTTGAAAGTTGAAACACAAGGAGAAAGAATGGTGATTAGCAACTTAGTAGTGCAGTCAGATTTGCTGAAGCAAATTAATGAGCAGCAGGACAATGATCCTATATTGGTAGGAATCAGAGAAAAATTGGCTTCTAAACCTGATTTTAATGAAGATTCTCATGGAAATCTTCGATTCCGGGACAGATTGTGTGTACCGGATAATTCCGAAATCAAGAAACAGATCTTAGAAGAAGCTCATCGGTCTCGTTACACTATTCATCCTGGAGCTGTCAAAATGTATCAAGATTTGAAGAAGTATTTCTGGTGGTGCAACATGAAGAAGGATATTGGGGAATTTATTGCAAAATGTTTGACATGTCAGAAAATTAAGGCAGAACACCAGAAACCTGCAGGAAAATTAAAACCACTTGAGATACCAGAATGGAAATGGGATAGCATTGGTATGGATTTTATTGTGGGATTACCTAAAACACGGAGTGGATTTGATGCTATTTGGGTAATCATTGACAGACTTACCAAATCAGCTCATTTCTTAGCAATAAAGATAAAATGGTCTGTTAATATTTTGGCAGCATTATATATGAAAGAAATTGTACGTTTGCATGGAATTCCAAAGAACATAGTTTCTGACCGAGATGCAAGATTTACTTCGCATTTTTGGAAAGAGTTGCAAGATGCTTTGGGAACAAAATTAAAATTTAGTACCGCATTTCATCCTCAAACAGATGGACAGACCGAACGGTGAATCAAATTGTTGAGGATATGTGTCGTGCTTGTGTATTAGAGTTCGGAAATGACTGGAACACTCATCTAGCAATTATGGAATTTGCATATAACAATAGTTACCAGTCTACTATTCGAATGGCACCATTTGAAGCCTTGTATGGTCGACAATGTAGATCACCATTGTGTTGGGTCGAATTAAAAGAAACGCATATTCTTGGACCAGAAATGATCCAAGAGACGACAGAAGTTATCAAATGGTACAAGATCGGATGAAAGCTGCTCAAGATCGACAGAAAAGTTATGCCGATCGACGTAGAAGAGAGTTAGAATTTCAGCCAGGAGAGCATGTGTTTCTTAAAGTGTCACCCCGAAGAGGAATTAAAAGATTTGGTATCAAGGGAAAATTGAGTCCAAGATACATTGGACCTTTTGAAATATTGAGGAGAATTGGTGAAATGACATACCAACTGGCACTTCCACCGCAATTATCCAATGTTCATGATATCTTTCATGTGTCAATGTTAAGAAAATATGTGTATGATCCGGAACACATTATTGGATACCAAGATTTGGATGTACAAGGAAATTTGGCATATGAAGAAAGACCAGTACAGATCATCGATCGAAAAATCAAGCAACTTCGGAACAAGGAAGTTCCTTTATTAAAGATTCAATGGAATAAGCGAGGACAAGAAGAAGCAACATGGGAATTGGAAGATGCCATCAAGGACAAGTATCCAGAGTTGTTTACAGGTTAGTAACTACATCTGTATGTTATTAAATTTGGAGGACCAAATTTCTTTTAGTAGGGGAGAGTTGTAACGCCCTAGAAATTCAAGGTGTTAAGAAATAGACATAAATTGGTTAAAATACCTTAGGAATGTTATTAAATTGTGATAATTAGAGGATAGATATAATTAGTGGTAATGAACATTACCCTAGTGTCGTACATCGAAATGCGCGCTCCCACAGGGCGACACTGGAAAACGACAACGAAATAAAAATCCGAGAACATCATAATTTCCAGAAAAATGTGGAGAAGTCAAATATGTAATTATCCGAATTTTTTGACGTACGGATTTCGAGATTAAGTCGACGCGACTATTTTTCGGGTGATTTTTCACCTACTGTAAAATAAATTCTAAAAATTAAACTAAAATCACCATAATTTGTAAAACCATCATATTAGTCTATGGTTAAAATTTCATTACAAATGGACACCATTTGGATGGTTTACATAGTGAAGATTGGATCAGTTGAATTATAGATTATTTACGGTAACCATTTTCTGGGATATTTACGGGAGCTTACGTGTGAAGCCTTGAGGAGGCCAGCACACGTTAGGATAAGGATAGAACTGGGGTTAAAATTCTTCATGATGGTGGATGAGGTGTAGGTGTGAGGTTGGATGCATGGGACATGTGTAAACAGTAAAAACCAAGGGGTTTTACCGTTTACACCTGTGCATGGGAGGTGTCTTCACCAGGGGAACTTGACTGGGCTATAAAAGCCACTCCCTCTCCTTAGTTCGAACCCTTCTGCACCCTTTCCTACTGTTATGCTGCTGCCATTTCTCTGGATAACATCTTGTTTGGGAAGGAGTTCCTGGTTGCAAGCACTGTGAAGAGGTTGCTGCTGCTTGAACTGCTGGTTCTTCTTACATCTTGTTCCTGGTCAAACTCTTGTTGGAGCTGTTGCTGAGAAGTAGTTGGGGAGCCATCTTGGAGGCTGTTGCTGCTACAACATCAAGCTCCACTTGTTTATTCCTTCACTTGTGGTCCTTCTTCATTTTCCTCAACTAGGTAGGATTCATCTCTCTATGGTTCAGTTCGGGTTTTGTTCATATGTCACAAGGAATTCGTATGAACGAATAAGTGACTGTACTTGTGATCCTCTGTTTTTCCCTTTCCAATCATGATAGAAACACTCTTGTTGGGAGGAACAACCTCGTTCCATTTTAGAAATTAACTCCTATTCCCTTCATCCACCTTTGATCTTTGAACATGTTATAAAGTTGTAGAAGTTTCAACTATCTTTGTAGGATAATATGAAGACTTCGGTTTCGATGGTTGATACTTCAAGTTTTGATTTAGATCCATAAAACATGTTGTGGTTTAGTGTCCATCATGTAGGAACCTTCCATCCAACCATTTCTATCAAGGTTCTACTTCTAGTACTAAACTATGTTTAGTTTCAAGCAAGTCAAGTTTGAATTGTAAACCCCTTCTTTTATCTTGTTTGTTCGGTTTATAAATCCCTATGAAAACTCTAATTAGACTCTTCTATTTGATATCAAACATGTTTAGGTTCATAAGTTCTATAGTTAGGGTGTTTAGGATAGATTTGAAGCCATTTTTAAAAGTTCTGCAGCCACCTGTCGACAGCCGGCCAAAATCTGTCGACAGGCGCACGTCTGACAGAACTTCAGGTTGCTGGACTGTGTGGATCTGTCGACAGATCCCTTGCATCTGTCGACAGATACACACAGAGCCAGACAACCTGAACTCTGTCTGCTCTCATCTGTCGACAGCCCCTTCTTGGCTGTCGACAGGTACCATGCTGATTCGGATTTCTGCACTCTTTCATGTCCGAATCCATGCCAAAACTTCATCCTAAAAGCCAAGGAAGTTACCCTCTCATTTACCTTGATATTTACTGTCATACTACTGCTAAGTTCACCCACTTTGTGTACCTTAACTCCCCTTGAATTATTCTTAAAGTTGTCAATTACGAATAGCACTCCGATTGAGTCTATTCTTCGGTATTCGGTAATTGGGTCTATAAAATCTGAACACCTGAGAGTTCATATGCTTGAACACCTTATGAGATGTGAATAAATGGAGATGACATTGTTGGGTCTTTGTACCCCCTGTGATTTTTTATGCCTGTGCAAATAGGGCTAGTCCAGTCCTGGGAGGAGCACCCGAATTCATTTTCGGACCACGTGGAATGATAAGGATGTCTGGATGTCTGGCATTGCATCAACTATTTTCTGAATATGGTCATCATAATTCCAGTACTATGTAGATGATATGTGAATCAATTCTCGAGCTATATATCTGAGCATGATCTGAGTTTTACTGTCATTGCATCAAGCTTACTGTCCTGAAATCTAGTGTGACTCTCTTTGATATTCTGCCCTTGTCTTAGTTATCATGTATACATTCTTGAACTATCAACTGAACTATGGAATTTGAATTCTACTGGGCTAGTTAGCTCATTATTTCCTACCATTTTCAGGTAATACAGATGGGGATGACATTTAAGGGTCTGAGTGCTGAGTGGACCGACATGACAAGCAAAGCCAACTAGTTTCTACTTTTGTTTAGTAGTGTGAAATGATATGTAAATTAAGTTTGTTTTGATCTACTCCTCACTTAGTTGTTATGAGGAGTATCTATGTAATTAAACTTCCGCGTTATGACGTTATGAATGGATAAAGAATTATTACTTTTGTACCTGTTTTTCTGTCACTCCCGATAAATAGCCTTTTATTAGGACGTGACAGATACATTTTTGTACCACACCCATATAAGAATATGTTAAATAGACTAAATCAGTAAACTACCAACAACCTGGACTAGTCATTTTCAAGCTCGAGTAGGAAAAGACTCTGAGTTTAGCGTGCTCAGTTGGGAGTAGTCCCAGGATGTGGACCTTCCTGGAAGTCTACCAACCTGGCATGGGTTGTGGGACCAGTTTTGCTGGTTGGGTCCGTCCAATTGTATCAGAGCCTTACCCAGCCGGAGTGCAGGAACTAAGTGCCATACAGGGCAAAGTGCTACGCTATGGAGCCACCTCTTGAATCCATCATGGCACAAAGTGCTACATAGTGGGAGCCACCTCTTGAGCCTGTGGTGGCCACCTCTAAATCCTTCCTGCCTGTGGTTTGATTGTGTGCTATATGTGATCACGACGAGGACGTCGCTATATAGAGGGGTAGATTGTAACACCCCATATAAGAATTGTTAAATAGACTAAATCAGTAAACTACCAACAACCTGGACTAGTCATTTTCAGAGCTCGAGTAAAAAGAACTCTGAGTTAAGCGTGCTCAGTTGGGAGTAGTCCCAGGATGGGTGACCTTCCTGGGAAGTCTACCAACTGGCATGGTTTGTTGGCCAGTTTGCTGGTTGGGTCGTCACAACACGTTCGATTATCAATCTCTTGTGGCATCTCGACTGTTTAGTTTATAAACCACTGTGAAAACTCTATTAGACTCTTCCATTTGATATCAATCTGCCTTGAATTATAAGATCTATAATTAGGGTGCTTAGAATGGATTTAACAGATTTACAGAAGTTCTGCTGCTTCCTGTCGACAGCCAGCCTAAGAGCTTCGACAGCGCATGTTTCCAGAACTCCAGGTTTCTGGCTGTGTGGATCTGTCGACAGATCCCTTGCATCTGTCGACAGATACCCACAGAGCCAGCAACCTGAGCTCTGTCTGTGCCATTTGTCGACAGATTCCTTCCTTCCTGTCGACAGCTACTGTCCTGCCTTGGATTTCAGCACTCTTACATGTGTAATCCTTGTTCAAAGTTCATCCTAATAGCTACCAAATACCCTCTATTTACTTTGATATTTTCTGTCATTCTACCATAAAATTACCCACTTTGGATACCTTACTCATATGAATTATCCTTGAAACCGTAAACTCCAAATGGTACTCCGTTGAGTCCATTCTCTTCTGTATTCGACAACTAAGTTTATATTACTTGATGACTTGAGAGTTCAAAGGCTTGAACACCTTGTGAGATATGATAAACTTATGATGATGACATTTATTGGGTCCTTGGACCCCACCTGACTGATATGCCTGTGCAAATAGGGCTGGTCCAGTCCTGGGAGGAGCACCCGAATTCATTACGGGCCGACGGGAGTGATAAGGATACCGGGATGTTTGGCATTGCATCACTATTTCCTGATTATGATCATCATACTTCCTGTATTGTGTGAACTGATATATGAACCAATTCGTGAGCTATATACTTGAGCATGACCTGAGTTTTACTATCACTGTATCAAGCTACTATTCTGAGATCTGGTATTGCTTCTTTGATATCCTTTCATCCTATTACCTGTCCTGTGTGAATATTTATATGACTCCGAACCTGAGCCTTAATATGAATTTCTGAGTATGCCTATGTTTTCATACTACTGTTATACATCACGACATGTTATCTTGGTTATCTGCCTGTTCTTGATACCATTCATGTTCTTACCTAAATTATCATGTGTTCCTGATCCTTTGATTTAGGATTTGAATTCTACTGGGCTAGTTAGCTCACCCATCCTTCCCTTTTCAGGTAATCAAGATGAGGAGAAGTGTAAAATGGGCTGTGTGCAGAGTGGACACCGATGACGAGTCAACCAACCATTTATTGCTTTAGTTGCGTACTTGTAAAGTGTTGTGAGTAGTAGCTACTCATCCTTACTCCTCACTTAGTGTGTAATGAGGAGCTTTATGTAATAAGACTTCCGCAGACTGCGTTATAATGAATAAACATAAATGTTATTACTTTGTGCCTGTTTTCTGTCATTTCCCAATAAATAGCCTTTTATTAGGACGTGACAGATAATTTGGTACCAAATTTATCTGTCACGTCCTAATAAAGCTATTTATCGGGAGTGACAGAAAAACAGGTACAAAGTAATATTCTTTATCCATTCATAACGTCATAACGCGGAATTTTAATTACATAGATACTCCTCATAACAACTAAGTGAGGAATAGATCAAAACAAACTTATTTACATATCTCATTTCACAGTACTAAACAAAAGTAGAACTAGTTGGCTTTGCTTGTCATGTCGGTCCACTCAGCACTCAGACCCTTAAATGTCATCCCCATCCGTATTACCTGAAAATGGTAGGAAATATGAGCTAACTAGCCCAGTAGAATTCAAATTCCATAGTTCAGTTGATAGTTCAAGAATGTATACATGATAACTAAGACAAGGGCAGAATCTCAAAGAGAGTCACACTAGATTTCAGGACAGTAAGCTTGATGCAATGACAGTAAATATCAAGGTAAATGAAGGGTAACTTCCTTGGCTTTTAGGATGAAGTTTTGGCATGGATTCGGACATGAAAGAGTGCAGAAATCCGAATCAGCATGGTACCTGTCGACAGCCAAGAAGGGGCTGTCGACAGATGAGAGCAGACAGAGTTCAGGTTGTCTGGCTCTGTGTGTATCTGTCGACAGATCCACACAGTCCAGCAACCTGAAGTTCTGTCAGACGTGCGCCTGTCGACAGATTTTGGCCGGCTGTCGACAGGTGGCTGCAGAACTTTTAAAAATGGCTTCAAATCTATCCTAAACACCCTAACTATAGAACTTATGAACCTAAACATGTTTGATATCAAAGAGAGTCTAATTAGAGTTTTCATAGGGATTTATAAACCGAACAAACAAGATAAAAGAAGGGGTTTACAATTCAAACTTGACTTGCTTGAAACTAAACATAGTTTAGTACTAGAAGTAGAACCTTGATAGAAATGGTTGGATGGAAGGTTCCTACATGATGGACACTAAACCACAACATGTTTTATGGATCTAAATCAAAACTTGAAGTATCAACCATCGAAACCGAAGTCTTCATATTATCCTACAAATAGTTGAAACTTCTACAACTTTATAACATGTTCAAAGATCAAAGGTGGATGAAGGGAATAGGAGTTATTTCTAAAATGGAACGAGGTTGTTCCTCTCCCAACAAGAGTGTTTCTATCATGATTGGAAAGGGAAAAACAGAGGATCACAAGTACAGTCACTTATTCGTTCATACGAATTCCTTGTGACATATGAACACAACCCGAACTGAACCATAGAGAGATGAATCCTACCTAGTTGAGGAAAATGAAGAAGGACCACAAGTGAAGGAATAAACAGTGGAGCTTGATGTTGTAGCAGCAACAGCCTCCAAGATGGCTCCCCAACTACTTCTCAGCAACGGCTCCAACAAGAGTTTGACCAGGAACAAGATGTAAGAAGAACCAGCAGTTCAAGCAGCAACCTCTTCACAGTGCTTGCAACCAGGAACTCCTTCCCAACAAGATGTTATGCTGCTGCTGTGATTCACGAGACTTCAGTGTGGGTGTGTAGCTGGAGTTGTTAGCTACACCTTGTGCATCTCTTGGTCCTGCTTGAACTACTATTAGAGCTACTACTGGGTGTTGCTGGAAGACAGTAAAGCAGACTTCAGTAGTTGTTACTGCTTCCTTCTTTGCTTTTGGCCATCTCCCCATCTACTATTCGTGGTGAATTGTGGATTTCTATATCAAAGAAGAATTCAAAATCAGTAGGATTCGATCCTCATCTCTCCTCTTCTAACCATGTCCTTGAATAAACTTTAGAACCTACTGTTTGGATGTTCCAGTTTCTGTCTAGTGTCATGAACCCCTCTAGCACTTTATGTGTGTTTTTATATTCTATAGAAGCTACTCCTTGAGTTCACATAATCTCTGGTTGGAAAGGATATTCCTCCAGTAGCATGTGGTAGTAGGTTCCTACTATCCATGTGTAGGATTCATCTCCTTTTCCTTAATCTTGTTCTCCACACATGATAAATAACTCGTGTTGAGTAGCCAGTTGATATAACTGTAATCTTACTAGTTTTCGTCTAGTTTTGATGAATATTATTACGTTAGGGAGGAGAGATACTTATTTTACCTCCATATCATCTCTTCTTCTTCTCCACCTTTGTTCAAGTTCATGATATGAGTTCTGGTAGAAGTAAAAATATCCTTAGAACAGTGTGAGGATTTTGGTTTAGATGGTTGATAATTCGAACTTGGTCGGCTATAAACTAATGTAGTGTAGTATTGGAAGCATGAGCTTGATAGCAATGGTTTATTGGAAAATTCCTATAAGATGGACACTAAAACTCAAGGTATTTCATGAATCCAAGTCAATGTTCGAATTATCAACCATCTAAACCAAAATCCTCACACTGTTTAAGGATATGTTTACTTCTACCAGAACTCTATATCATGAACTTGAATCAAAGGTGGAAGAAGAAGAAGAGATGATCTGGAGGTAAAATAAGTATCTCTTCCTCCCTAACGTAATAATATTCATCAAAACTAGACGAAAATAGTAAGATTACAGTTATATCAACTTGGCTACTCAACACGAGTTATTTATCATGTGTGGAGAACAAGATTAAGGAAAAGGAGATGAATCCTACACATGGATAGCTAGGAACTACTACACATGCTACTGGAGGAATATCCTTTCCAACCAGAGATTATGTGAACTCAAGGAGTAGCTTCTATAGAAATAAAACACACATAAAGTGCTAGAGGGGTCATGACACTAGAACAGAAACTGGAACATCCAAACAGTAGTTCTAAAGTTTATTCAAGGACATGAGTTAGAAGAGGAGAGATGAGGATCGAATCCTACCTGATTTTGAATTCTTCTTTGATATAGAAATCCACAATTCACCACGAATAGTAGATGGGGAGATGGCCAAAAGCAACGAATGAAGAGTAACAACTACTGAAGTCTGCTGTACTGTCTTCCAGCAACACCCAGTAGTAGCTCTAATAGTAGTTCAAGCAGGACCAAGAGATGCACAAGGGTAGCTAACAACTCCAGCTACACACCCACACTGAAGTCTCGTGAATCACAGCCAGCAGCGCATAACAGGGAAGGAGTCAGAAAGATAGGAACGAAGAAGGGGGGGGTATTTATAGCCAATTGATCTTGCCATGCACAACGGCACGTTGTTTCCAGGGTGGGGGTAAAACCCCATTTAACCACCCACTGACACCTAACTCATGCGTGCCTCCACAGGGTGATACCGGAAAACGACGTCAAAATAAAAATCCAGAACATCATAATTTCCATAAAATGTGGAGAAATTTATTATGTAATTTCATGAATTTTTCGACGTACGGATTCCAACGTACAATCGACGCGACCATTTTTCGTGGTTTTTCACCTACTGTAAAATAAATTCCAAATTAAAATAAAATCACCATAATGTAAAACCATCATATTAGTCTATGGTTAAAATTTTAGGACAAACGGACGTCGTTTGAACATATTTACTTAAAGAACTTCGGACTGGCCGAAATTATGGCCCAATACGGAAACCATTTATGGGGAATTTGTCTTGCTGACGTATCCTGGGCTACGCAAGGCCATGTCATGATAAGTTAAGGTTCTTACACGTTGAAGGCCGATGTGTGGGTGTGTGAAATTTATCTGTCACGTCCTAATAAAAGGCTATTTATGGGAGTGACAGGAAAAACAGGTACAAAAGTAATAATTTTTATTCATTCATAACGTCATAACGCGGAAGTTTAATTACATAGATACTCCTCATAACAACTAAGTGAGGAGTAGATCAAAACAAACTTAATTACATATCTCATTCACACTACTAAACAAAAGTAGAAACTAGTTGGCTTTGCTTGTCATGTGGTCCACTCAGCACTCAGACCCTAAATGTCATCCCCATCTGTATTACCTGAAAATGGTAGGAAATAATGAGCTAACTAGCCCAGTAGAATTCAAATTCCATAGTTCAGTTGATAATTCAAGAATGTATACATGATAACTAAGACAAGGGCAGAATATCAAAGAGAGTCACACTAGATTTCAGGACAGTAAGCTTGATGCAATGACAGTAAAACTCAGATCATGCTCAGATATATATAGCTCGAGAATTGATTCATATATCATCTACTAGTACTGGAATTATGATGACCATATTCAGAAAATAGTTGATGCAATGCCAGACATCCAGAC